>JASDQU010416447.1:0-10302 GCA_032191745.1 Picea mariana
AGGAAATCATGTTGGAAAGAATGTCTGCAACCTTGATCATGCAAGGAATCCTATCTAAAATGATAGAAACAAGCTTGATCAATCCATATATAAAGGGGGCTACTATATATATACAAAGGATCATCTTCATCCTCCTCAACATGATCGCTGCTTCCTGAACACTGAGAAGATATGAGAGATCTTAAGAAGACCTCATGATTTCCTTGAGAAGAGGAAATGAGGTAAGGGACATGCTCAGGTCTAGGAACAGAAAATAATGCCCTCTTTATCTTTGAGTCCTTGTATAAATCCTCTATATGAAAGTGCTTCCTCTTTATAGATCGAGCCTCTCATCTCTTTGAGGTGGTCACATCCTGGTGTTCATCCAATATTGAGGATGAAAGAGGATAAGAGTCCTCAGATAAATATTTAATTATGTCATCATTAGGATCCCAAACAGATGAATCATGTACTGATGCAAACCCCCACCTTCACCTGGGGCCCGTGCAACCTCCTAGTCGAGGATCGTTTGAATTCGCGACACAAATCAGTTCTCGGGCCCCTGTTGATCCCTCAAAAACACTTTACACAGGTCCTTTATCTCTTGGGAATGAGTCTGTACATGTTCTAACCCCTCGGGCACTTTCTCTAAGCCCCTTTACCTTTAAAAACCAAAATTCTGGCCCTAGCCCCCTTTTCCCTACGAAAATCACATGTGACCGCGGGTTGCAACCAGGCACTTAGCTGGCAGGCACTATTTTAGTGCTTTAAAGCTTTGAGATCTAGGATATTTACACTTGACACACCTCTAATACCTTAGACACACGAACTCATGAACAACTGAAAAATAGAGGGGATCGATGACTCAAAACCTCCACCAAAATTGATGACTCACAGACAGCTTCGAGACTCTGAAATTCAGAGTTTTCGCTGCACCAACATAACATACCCATGAATTCCTGAACTCCAAACATGGAGATCAGATGACTGTTGCTTATCTCAGATTGATGGTCCACATTGAACCCACACTCTGATCTTCGAAGCTATTCACTTCTCAACCCACACTTCCTCCCGAACACACGTATGCTGAATTCATGAAATGAAAGGATTTTACGGTCCTCGTCTTATCTGCAGCCAACGACTACGCTCGGCTCCAGAACTTTGGGCTTCGGGAATCTAGACTATTCCAACTAAAAATTCCTCTAAATGCCAAAATGTCAGAGATATTCTTATTCCTCCATGTTTCCTCATCCGAATCGACGACTGGGATGAATCCTGCTCTTAGGGACTTCGAGAAATTTGAAACCAACCACCTTATTTTGAACTTTCCTTCGGAGTGCTGGGGCTCTGGACCACGGGATCTAGTGCCACATGTACTCTCCTAATAAATGGTGAGGATCCACTCCACTCTTTGGGGCTTTGGGAGGCTAACGAATGTTCACCAATGTGGTCCCCCTTTCTTCCAGATGGTTGGTATTTCGAACTACGTGATCCATTGACACACGCCCCCCTCTCTTATCAACAATGAGGATTTGATCCATTACTTAAGAGCTTCAGAATTCTTCACAATCTATCAATTCTCATCTAAGTTCCTCCGGAGTGCCAATTCTCTAGACTCCGAGATCTAGCGCCACGTGTCACTGGTGGAATCGACCAGGAATTGCTCTGGCCTTTGAAGATTCGAGAATCCTATCTATAAAAAAATTCATGCCTTCATTCTCTCGAATAGTCGGGATTCTAGACTACCCCTGATATACTGACATGTGTCCACTAATGGATGGTCCCAATTAACTTTCGAATTCGGGACTTCAGGAGTCTAGCTCCTTTTTGTGGCCAATGGAAAAAATCCGTCGAATACGCGAAATCCAAAGGACTTCCAGGGTTAGAACCCCTTCTACTTTCCCATATCTGATGGTTGTTGTAGCTCGTGCTTGGATCCTATGGCTGTGATATATCCTCCTCCTATGTGCTTCCTTCTTTCTGGACTTAGATTCAATGGTCGAGATTTCCCTTGGTTATTGATCCGACGACAAATGTTTCTCCTCCTCCTTGACTTTGCTTTCCTCATGATGAAGGATTTTCTTTCAAATTTTCAAAGGCTCAACCCTTTGCTATTTATGTAGAGCTGACTCCTTGGCCTCTTCTCGTATTTTGAAAAACTATAATCCTCCTGATCTTTGTCAACCTCGAGGGAATTATGCCCTGATGCATAGTTATGCTGCTTCCACAAAATCAACCTTAAAAGTTTCTTGACCTCTGCAGGATTTGCAAGGACTCTGTGCACACTTGCACTGCCTCTCCTCAGATTTGTAGTTGCTTGGACTTCTAAGGGTCTCGACCCTCTTCTCCTTCAAGTGATTTCTTGTTCCCTCCTGTCACTCATGCTCTACTTCATAGTTTTCAACTCTTTAGTTTCAAAGGGTTCAGTCTCTCTGTTCTTTTCATATGCTTTCTTGTGCCCTCTTGGTGACTTGCACTTATTCTCCTGAGCTTGACCAACACTTTAGTAGTATGTTTTCTTCGTGCACTCCTTTCAATGGATATTATAGTGTTCAATAACTTGGATGTTCCAACTTGGTAATCTCCTCACGGAACTCGAAGCAGATTTATCGTGCATTCCTTGCACTTGCTCAATGCACTCCTTGCAGAGCTTCATCCTAAAAGTCTTTAGACTTCAAAAAATTCCCTACGCACTCCTTGTGATAAATCCTTAGAGTGTTTAGTAACTCTGGTGTGCTTTCTCTTTCACTCTCCTCTCCATTTGATATTTTACACTTTACTAAGTATAGGCGCACTCCTTGTGCTCGGTCGTAGAGTGTTCATTAAATCTGATGTGAAATTCCTTGTACAATTTCTACTTCTGAGTTAAATGACCTGTTTTGGTGTGCCCACCTAGAATGCTTATTCCTGAACTCAAGACAAATTCCAACCACACTCCTTGCGATGGATTCACAGAGTTTCCAACAACTTTGGTGTGCACTCCTTTCACTTAGCCTAAAGAGCCTAGAACACTCAGAACTTTAGACTGAGAATTTTATCAAACTCCTGCAAAGGGAACCTCTTAAACACCCATGAAATTCATAAACACATATACATAAAACATTCAGACACATTCATAAATCTCATGAAACATACACACAATAAATCATAAAACAGGGAATTATGTTCTTTGTATTAAAATATGAATGTTATTTACAATGTGTACAAAACTAGACTGCAACAAAGTCTCAGTTCTTCCTCCTCTCCTCTCTTCCTCTTCTAATTTCCAACATCCTCTACTCGGATTACACTACATTGATTTATACATGAGGGGGATTCTTGAGATTTCCCTCCAGACTACCTTAGTGCTATCATTTTGCAAATAAATGCAACCTACCACTAAGTTTATTACATTTAATAAAAATCTAGTATGAATCGGGCCTAGATATATCTACTTTTAAGCCATTAAAGGCGACTTCACATGCATCCTGTACATCACAATGGCTCAGTACTCCTCGAACCTTACAAACATAAATTACATTGAATTACATTAAATTTTAAATTTAAGCTCAAAATGAGAAGGTTGGCACCTCTCTTTCCTTGGAAATCCTTCCATCCAAGTGAGTTGATGCACTGTTAGTTGACGTGCTGACGAGTTGGAGCAATGCTCCTGCATCATACTCCCACAATGACAAAATGATGGGATCCTGCTCATGGCTCCTCTACCATTGCAGTTGAGATCCTCTTGGGTCCCATACTTGAATTTGGAGCTTTCCATTTTCTCCTCTACCCTGTTGTTGTTGTTGTTGCTTCCCTTCTATTGCAGGATCTCTTCTATTCCACCTCTCTCCATTGTTGGCTGTCTTTTGCACTAATTTAAACATCATATTCCTAATATCTTCTATATCTTTGTCTAGCTGGTCCACTGGATGGCTCCTCTTATGCAGTCTGTTCTGCTGCTGCATCTCCTCCTCTTCATTCTTATCTTCTATTTTGACTTCATCTTCTATGACATTGACTTGCCACACTCCAATGCAAGTTCAAATTCTGCAGCCATATTACTGAGCTGCTGCTTGACCATCTCCTCTAACAGATTAACTTCTACCATTTCCTCTGCTTTTATATCATATCCTTGCGTTGGTACGAGTCTAGCTTTATTTAGTTTCTCCTCCTGTTGGGATTCTTCTCCATCTTGCATGACTGTCTCCAGGAAGTTTTGTTCTATCGCTGGATTGCATAACCAATCCTAATACTGCATGATGAAAAACCCCACCTTCACCCAGGGCCCATAAAAATTCATGAGCTGAATCAACTCTCTCTCCCACTAAGTGAGCATCTTATCTGAATTCTCCTCTTTGTCTCTCATCACATGGGAATATTTCAATCTCTTCTCCTTCTCCTCCTTCATGAAAATCACTTTTGGCTGTCTTTATTTTCTTGTACTTGCAACACATGCAGTGGCCTCTACTGAGCTACTTGGCATGAATATCTCGATTCCCCCAATTATCAAAACACACCTATGATTTTCTCCTGTTTGCACTCCTCGCTGATCCGAACTTTTCTCTGAGTTCATGAGAGTCTCAAACAGTCTTATCTCCTTCTCCTTACCCACCTGGAAATATGAAATTCCAATCCTTCCCTCCTGGCAGACCGTGAGATCCTCAGATGAGATCTTCTCTTCCTCCTCACTAAGGTACTCTCCATCTTCCAGTTCACAGATGAAAAAAGTCTCCTCCTCTGTGTCACTAGGGTTTTCAACTCTCCTCAACCACCTCCTCAATACCTATCACTACCTCTTGGAAACCAGCTACTGGACATGCCACTTAGATTTATTCTTCAAGGGCCATTCATACCTATAGCTTCCACGTGCTTCCTGCTGCATCTTAAACATCAACCTATCGATATATGCAATGGTATCCTCTAGCTCTTTGTCCATATGCTCTTTTCTTACCTTCTTGCGATCTCTTTTCAAACCTTTCCTATGACCTTCAATAGCCATCTTGTCCTAATCCTTCCCTCCTGGAAAGTCTGTGGACTTCCACTTTCTCACTGTGAGGCACAATCGTCCGTTATTTCACCTACTGGAACCCTCTCTCAAGATTTTACACTCCTCTTGAGTGTAGGCACACACCTTGCGCTCACTCCTTCTCTTGAGCACTCCTTGCTCTCTAGTTGTTGTACTCCAACTACTCACTTCAAGAGCTCCACGGGATCTCTTCTTCTTCAAGAACATGACTAGTTCTTCTCCTTTTAGTTGACCTGTTTGTCTGCTTTTCCTACTCTGCAACTGAGATTACCCCTGGCTTTCTCCTGCAACCCTCATGGTTATTTGTTGTCTATCATACACTTGCAAACAATTCTTCACACACAGAGCATCAATACTCTGTCTTATTCTCCCTTTGCCTATTGTTTGCAAAAAATATCAAATTACAATACTCTGATATGACATGATGGTATCATACAAAAAATTTATGTGCTCTGATACCACTTGATGCAGACCCCCACCTTCACTTGGGGTCCGCGTGACCTACCTTCAGCTCTCGGGATCCTATTGAGCCCCAGAAAACACTCCACATGGGTCCTTTATCTATTGGGAACGTGTTTTTACACATTTGAACCCCTCAGGAACTTTCTCTAAGCCCCTTTACCTTTAAAATCCAAAATTCGTGCCCTAGCCCCCTTTTCCCTATAGAAATCACATGTGACTATGGCCTGTAACCAAGCGCCTAGCTGGAAGTCACTACTTCGACACTCTAGAGATTCGAGCTTTGGGAGCCTTACACCCGACACACCTCTACTCCTCCAAACACGTAAACTCATGAACAATTGAACAATGGAGGGGATTGAAGGCTCAAAACCTTCGACGAAATCAACAACTTACAAACAACTTCGGGACTCCGAGATTCAGAGTTTTCTGCTGCACCAATGTAACATACTCACGAATTCTAGAAATATGAACTTGGAGATCATACAGTTGTTTCTTATCTTAGATTCATGGTCCATGTTGAATCCATGCTCTGGGCTTAAGAGCTATTCACTGCTCAACCCACACTTCCTTCCGAACATGCACATGTTGAATTCACGAAATGCATGGATCTAATGGTTCTCATCTTATCAGCAGCCAACGACTACACTTGGCTTTGGAACTCTGGGCATTAGGAATCCATATTGTTCCAAATGAAAATTCCTCTAAATGCCAAAATTTTAGAGGTCTTCTCCTTCCTCCATGTGTCCTCCTCCGGATCGACGAATGGGATGAATCCTGCTCTTTGGGACTTCAGGAACTTTGAAACCAACCACCTTATTTTGAACTTTCCTCCAAAGTGCTGAGGATCCAGACCACGGGATCTTCTGTCACATTTACTCTACTGATCAATGATGAGGATCCACTCTTCTCTTTATGGCTTTGGGAGGTTGACGAATGTTCAACACTGAAATCCCCCTTTCTTCTGGATGGTCGATCTTTCAGACTGTTCGATCTACTAAAATACTTCCCTCTCTTTGATCAATGATGAGGATCTGCTCTGGTACTTTAGAGATTCAAGGGTCTTCAAACTCTATTGACTCTCATCCAAGTTCCTCTTGAGTGCCAAGTCTCCATACTCTGAGATCTAGTGCCACATGTCACTGGTGGAAACAACCAGGATTTTCTCTAGATTTCATAGCTTCGAGAATCCTTGCTCCAAAACACTTCACGCCTTTGTTCTCCCAGATAGCTGGGATTTCAGAGTACTACACATGTCCACTGATGGATGGTTTCGATTCACTTCAGACTTTGGAACTTTGGGAGGGTGGATCCTTTTTTCATCCAATGCACAAAATTTGTCGAATATGCAAAATCCAAAGGATTTCCAGGGTTAAAACCCCCACTTCTTTCCCATATATGACAGTTTTTGAAACTCACGCTTAGATCCTTCGGCTAGGATCTCTCCTCCTCCTTTCTGGACTTATATCCAATGATCCATATTTAGTTTGGCTATTGATTCAACGACAACTATTTCTCCTCCTCCTCCTCGACTTTGATTTCCTTACTATCAAGGATTTTCTTTCAAACTTTCAAAGGCTCAACCCTTTACTATTTCTATAGAGTCAAATCCTTGGCCTATCCTCTTGTTTTGAAAAATTCTACTCTTCCTGAGATTTGTAAACCTCGAGGGAGTTAGGCCCTGACGCACACTTGCACTGCTTCCATGAAATGAACCTTAAAAGGTTCTTGACCTCTGTAGGATTTGCAGGGACTCTGTACATGCTTTCACTACCTCTCCTGATATTTGTAGTTGCTCATACTTCTAAGGGTCTTATCCCTCTACTCCTTCAAGTGATTTTTTATGCCCTCCTGGAACTCATGCTCTCCTTCATATTTTTCACCTCTTTAGTTTCAAAGGGTTCAGTTCCTTTGTTCTTTTCAGATGCTTTCTTGTTCCCTCCTAGCAACTTGTGCTCGTTCTGCTAAGATTGACCAACACTTTAGTAGTGTGTTGGCTTCTTGCACTCCTTCCACTGACTGTCATAGTTTTCAGTAACTCTAATGTTCCCACTTGTAAATCTCCTCACAAAACTCGAAGCAGAGTTCTCGCACACTTCTTGTGCTCACTCAATGGACTCCTTGTAGAGATTCCTCCAGGAAGTCTTTAGACTTGAAAAAATTCCCTGCCCACTCCTTGCACTAAATCGTTAGAGTGTTCAATAACTTTGGTGTGATTTCTCTTGCACTCTTCTCTCCAGTTGAGATTTTACACTTTACTAAGTGTAGGCGCACTCCTTTCAATCACTCTCAGAGTGTTCAATAACTCTGATGTGTACTTCCTTGTACAATTTCTCCTTCTGAGTTAAAAGACATTTTTTAGTGTGCCCACCTAACATGATCCTTCTTGAACTCAAGAAAGAGTCCAACCACACTCCTTGTGATGGATTCATAGAGTTTCCAACAACTCTAGTGTGCACTCCTTGTGCTTAGCCTAAAGATCCCAAAACACTCAGAACTTTAGACTGAGAATTTTATCTAATTCCTACAAAGGGAACATCTTAAACACCCATGGAATTCATAAATTCATATATAGAAAATATTCAGACACATTTAGAAAACTCATGAAACATACACACAGTAAATCATAAAACAAGGAATTATGTTCTTTGTATTAAAATATCAATGTTATTTACATTGTGTACAAAATTGGACTACAACAGAGTCTGAGTTCTTCTTCCTCTCCTCTCTTCCTCTAAAAATTTCAAACAAAATATACTTGGATTACATTAAATTTATTCATACATGAGGGGGATTCTCGATATTTCCCTCCAGACTACCTTAGTTCTATCATTTCGCAAATAAATGCAACCTACCATTAGTTTATTACATTTAATAAACATCTAGTTTGAATCGGGCCTAGATCTATCTACTTGCTAGACATTAAAGGTGACTTCACATGCAGCCTTCACATCAAAATGGCTTAGTCCTCCTCGATCCTTACAAACATAAATTACATTGAATTACATTAAATTTTAAATTTAAGCTCAAAATGAGAAGGTTGGTGCCTCTCTGTCCTTGGAATTCATTCCCTCGAAATGCGCTGACGCACTGATAAGTTGGAGTGATGCTCCTGCATCATGTTTGCATGAAAATTAGTCCTTTGAAGATGTCAACTCAAACCCCTTTTCTTGAGGGCTACCCTCAATGTCGTAAATGGGATCTCTATCGAAAATGAGATGACCAAAATCCCATCCATGTCTACCAGTCTGTATGAAAGCGTTTGTATGCTCATCAACCATATGGAAAGGTTATCTCACAAGACCATTATAAATAGTGACCATCTCTTTGTCTTCATGTGCAGGAGGAGTAGAGGTATGGACATATTCAACATGATCCTCAAATTCATCAGGTGGAAGAAAAGATAATGATGCTTCAACGTGTTGCACTTGATGATGATTATTTTTTCTCTTCATGGGAATGCTCCTCCATCGCCTTTTCATCACACGAGGCTTGATTATTAATGCAGGGTGCTTTCTGTTTCCTTTTAAGAAAAGATCTATCACATCCAAGGGTTCCTCTAACACCTCTTCACTTCCAAACTCATGGAATAGAGTGTCATCAATATCTTCAAAAGGATTACAACTCATCATGTTATTTTCTTGATGTGTGGGAGGAACATAGGCCTGGATGTCTTCGTCAAATGGAAGGGAAGATATGAGCACTTCTTCTTCATCAAATGTATCATTCGTATCTTCATTGGAATAATCTTGGTAACTTTCTTCATATATTTGTTCTTGAAGAACCTCTTCATGATGAAGGGAAGGAAATAACTCTCTTATGTGATTCATCATTTCATTAGTAGCTTGAGTAGCAACCTTTTCCTTTTCCACATGTAAAAATACCATCTTTGATTCATAACAAATTATGGATGAGGGTTCATCCCATGGTTCAATATTTCCATTGAATGAAAGGACAAGTCAATGAAGTTTCCAGGTGAGAAAGTGGAAAGTGGAGTTTCCAGACAAGCTTCATGATAAACTTATTAAGGGTGGAAAAAGGGAGCGTTATTTAATGGAGTCACTAGGTAAGATAAGGGATAAAAGATTTGTGTTGTACTTAGTAGATCATGTTGGCATATTTTAGGAAATTTTCAATAGTTAAATTAGAAGTTATTGAAGAGTTTGGTTAGGTTTTTCTGCAGCCCTAATTGTTGTAGGTTAAATTTGTAACAACAACAAGAAATACTTGTATAAATGAAACACCCTAGTGGCTCAAGCAAGAATTTATAGTATAGATTTGATTCCACTAGGAACAACTTAAAAATCACGGAATTTATAGTCAATGCATAACCGGAATAACCAGTGCTTCGTTAAAGCTTTTACAATCGAGAGCCTTGCTAAACCATCGATGCTTTGAAAATTATCAAAACTAAGTATATATACTCCTAAACAATTTGCCCAACAAAGGCGTCCTAGACTTTCAGGATGGGGCATCTCTTCAATCAAATCTGGCCTGAACTCCTCTATCATACACCATATTAACTCTGCATGTCTCATGCTAAGGGGTAGCTGAGCCCTTGAATGCCAAATTAGCGTGTGCAGACTTCCCTGGTGAGTTGAGGACATCGGCATGGATTCTATGGGAAAACCAGTACAGAGGACCACCATTGGCGGACTTCCTGTCGGGACCTCCATACCTCGCAATTAATGAGTGAGGTGAGGTTTCAACCACCCTCTCTCTTATGCATTCACTGCGAGCAGGTATTAGGATTGAGATCAAGTTAAACTGACACCTGGAGAACACGGTGATCCATTCTGCAGCTAAACCCGACACTTCGGCCCTTTGCGCAGTTCTTTCTATCGCCCCCCAAGTGACCA
>JASDQU010416455.1:0-10302 GCA_032191745.1 Picea mariana
GGAAAGAAAATATGAGGTGGCATAACACGGGGATTGGACGTGGCGGCAAAGGATAGATGACAGGGGTATGTGTTGAGGTTTCGGGGTTTCGGGGTTTGCGGTGCCGAGGTGCACATGTACCCGAAACTCCCGATACTCCGATTCCCGATTTACGATGAGCCCCATTCCTTACAGGCTAGCACCTATTGGCTGGAATCTGAACCACATGACTACTGCCTCCGTGTGACCGTAGTCAAACTTTCCATCGGGCTTTCGACATTCTTGACGACACAATGTTTGTGTCCACAGGACTTGCGATTCGCCGAAACCCGATGGCTCATGGCCATTGACTTGTCAACGATCCGCTCTTTGTTGCAAAGTCTGCCACTTGTCCTCCACGGCTGACAGTCGTTCCTGCCTATCGGGAAATCGCGAATCGCGATTCTGAAACACATGAAGCTCTAGCTCCCGGGATCCCCGACTTTGCAGGATCTCTCGCCACGTGCCTCTGCTGATGGATGGATCTGATTCAGTCGGGGAATCACGCATCGCGATTCACTCATGTAAGATTTCCCTGCCTCCAGAAACTCCGATCCTCCGATGAATTGAAATCCCGACTCTCCTTCTGATGTCTGATGCGTGTCCTGCCAAGGTCAACGGCTAGGATCCCATCGGTCTTTCAAGACTCGAACGATCTCGGCTGTCTTACCCTTTGAAACCCCGATACCACAATTGTTGCTAACACTTTGTTTCAAATATTTTCTTCCAAAACACATTAATGGTGATGTACAACATCCTACCAATCATAAACTAGACCTGCGTGAAGAATTTAATACTTTTGATGTTTGTAGCATCTGACATGTACTTTTGCATGGGTCTAAGTGTATAGACATGTGGAAGTCATCCAAACCCTTATACCTTAAAACTTTACTTTTATTAAAGGAATTACTAAAGTAAAGTGATTTTATTAATTATTTGATTTTTATTTAAAGAAATGCTTTAATTAGCATTATTGAATTAAATAATAGTAATTTATCTCAAGTGAGGTGAGAAGTATTCTCAATTGTCAATAACTTTGGAGATTAGGGTTAGATCATAATTCAATCTTATAAAATCATGGCAAGGGTGAAGGAGGAGACACAATAATACAATTCATTATTTGGATACAAAGAGGTTTGGATCAGGAAGGATTGTAATTCTAGGAGATCTTGGATAAGTGGAGAAGGACTTCCCTTTAGAGATCAGGTTGAGGAGAAGAGAGAACAAAGGAAACCACAAGTGGGTTTTAGTATATTGGAGACGCAGTAGCAGGGTCAAGTCGTACAAAGTTTTTTGTACAATATTTCAACATGTGTACATGGTTTTCAGTGGACATAGGCATGTACACGCCTATTTACTTAAGGAAATTCATGAAAATATCGAGAAACATGAAATTTCATGATCATACAACATACCAATAGTTTCCAGGGTTTTGTAGGTTCTGTCTAAAGTTTTATGTATTTATCTATGGGTCGATATCACAGTAATGGAGCCCTTATAATCTTTGAAGTTATTTGAATGATAAGCTTAGTTGATGGGCAACATATCTTTGTGTATTGTGCATGATATTTTTGGTTTCCAGTATTGCTTCCACTATATTCTTTTCAGTTGATTATTTTAGTAGTGTATTTTGTTTTGTGGGATGCTAATTTGATTTATAGCAAGGAAATCACTATATAACAATATGCTTAGGTGTTGGAGTAGGGTAAAATCAACTTTGTATCAGAGTAGTCACTATGAGAGGAATATGGATCTCAAATACATAGAAGTTGATAGCATATCTATCAGATATGCAAGGAGATATTAGTAGATCAACAACCAACAATCATAAATCAAGGGTTGGATTTTAGGGAAACAACAATGTTGAGGCAAAACTAGGGTTTTGCAGTTGTATGTAGTTATACATGGGTTATTGTAGGAACATGTGCATAAATATGTGGGTTTCATTGGAGACAGTAGTGTATACACAGGTTTCAGTAAGCAAAGGCGCATACATACGTGGTTTGTAGTGGTGACATGCATGTACAAGGTCATACATGTTAGTACATGGGAAGTTTTAGATTATTTCCAGGGAAGTTTATCAGTAGGTTATTTCCAGGGTAGTTTATCAGGTCTAAGAGATGGAATCAACAAGTCTAAGAGTTGAAGACAAATTGGATGGAAAGTAAGAGTTACTTTGGTGTTGACTGACTATGAACTTTGAGAGTTAGTGGACAAAGTAGTTGTTCCAATGACAAACCCACAAGATTTGGCAGTTTACCAGAAGAAGGAGATCAAATTTGAGCGGGTTATCTTGGATTCAATGAAGGATCATCTAATTCCTCACTTATGCGAGAAGAATACATCCAAAGATATTTTTGATTCTCTGGTAGGATTTTTCCAAAGTAATAACATGAATAGGAAGATGGTCTTAAGAAATAAACTCATATCTATGCATATTTCTAGATCTAACAATGTTACCATCTATTTCATGAGGATCACTTATGTATGTGATCAACTTGTAGCCATATGGGAGAAATTGGATGACATAGAGATCATGAATGTGGCATTGGATTTCCCAAGTCTTGGGAACCATTTATCAAGGGAGTCTGTGCTCAAGAACAAATCCTAGATTAGCAGATGCTTTGGGATGATTGCATCCAAAAAGAGACTTAGAAAGATTCTAATAGCAACAAGCAATGAAGTAGTGATGAGAAATTGGTCCTTATCAGTAAGAAAAGAAAGGGAAAAGGAAAGGGTTCCAACAAGAAGGGTAACAGTGATGGAGGAACATCACATACGTAGAACAAGAAGGAATGGAGTAAAATCAAGTGCTTCTCATGTTATAAGAATGGACATTATTCATCTCAGTGTCCAGAGTGTTGGGTTGTTATATTATTTGCAGTGAAAGTCTAATCGAGGTGAATCGACTGACGGTCAAAGGTCAAGGTGGATCGAGAACAATTCGAAGGTTGAGGGAGTCAACCGGATAAAGTCAAAGTCGAAGATATCGATGACAAGTCAACCGAAAAGAGGTCGAAGTGCGGGCATGAGATGACCGACTAGTAGTTGACTAGTAACCCGACTTGGAGTCTATTGTAACAAAATCTTGGGATTTGTGGGATTTGTAGCCAATGATCTGCATGGTTCTATAACGATTTTTAGGTGCAAACTATTTAGGGTTTTTCTTGTTGTGAAGCCTATAAAGAGGAGTGTTGTAAGGTCATAAAGGATAATGAATATATCAATGTCTTTAAGCCAGATTGGCTACATGGTTTTTATTTCCCATGCAAGAGGGTATGATGTCAATTGTGTCTTAGGTGTGGACCAAGGTTATACATGTAAACTTTTATTCTTATTGAATAAGACAACAAGAGAGAATAATTATCAAATAAATGATGGTTTTCCCGGTTAAGGGTTTCCAGGGTAAAATATCGATGTATTGTGTGATTGCTTGTGTCATTTGCGTTCTTGATTAAATTCTTCTTCTCTATTGCTAGGATTAGTGTGGAAGTGTCTTTCATTTCCTGTCATGTGGTATCAGATATTAGGCCTTCCCTGACAAGTGAGTTATCAGAGAGGTGTTATGCTTTGGCGAGTATATCAGATCTTGATTTTCCAATGTTGAATTTGAGAACTAAACCATAGGTACAGTAAGATTCATAAGTCATAAATTGTGTTAAAGATAGTGGTAAAGAATGATGAGGAGTTCCAAATAGAGATAGAAAAATTCAATGGATAGAATTTTGAGCTTTGGAAGCTTAAAATGGAATATCTTCTTGTAGATTGATAATAATGGACAACGATCTGTCAAGGTACCCAGCCAACAGGCATGTCGACAAAAGAGTGGGAGAAACTCGAAAGAAAATAAAGAAGTACGATTCAATTTTTCCTTACATATTCAGTGTTGTTGAATGTCTCGAGTGAATATTTGTCTAAGAAACTGTGGGACAAGATGGGAAGATTATACCAGTCGAAATCTCTGTAAATAAGTTGTTTCTCATAATGAAATTGTATCTTCTAAGGATGAGTGATGGAAGTTTGGTGACTGAGAATTTAAATGCATTTAATACCGTGTTAATCCAGTTATCTTATGTGGATATTAAGATCATTGATGAGGAGAAGTGTATCATATTATTATGTTCTTTTCCATACTCATGGGATAACTTAGTCATGGATATTGGGAGTAATACAACCACACTAGTGCTAGAGGACGTGGTTGCTTCTTTGTTTTCGGAAGAAATTAGAAGGAAGAACATGGAAGGATTGACCAAATATGCTCTAGTAGTGAGAGGTCAATCGGTAGAAAGAGATAAAGGTAGATTCTTCGGTAGAAATTTCAAATCAAAGGGTAGATCTAAATCCCTAGTTCATTCGATGCGAAGATGTTGGAAATGCGGTAAATATGAGACTTATAAAAAGGATTGTAAGTTGAAGGAAACATAATTCAGTGCTAAATCCGACGAGAAGCAATCGATTGAGAGAAATACGACCTCAAATAACGGAGTTGATGTGTACCTGCCATCAACCAGTACACAATCGGATCAAGATGTTTGATTGATTGACTCAGGAGAATCCTATCACATGAAACCCCATAAAGAATGGTTCTATGAATACGAACGATATGATGGGGGTGATGTGTTCTTGAGGGATGACTCAACAACCATAATTTTTTGATAGGGAACAGTTCGACTAGCATTGTAGGATGGGAGGAAAAGAACCCTTCCAGGTGTGCTACACATTCTAGGTTTGGCAAGAAATTTGATATATGTCAACAATATGAGTGATGCAGGTGTGCATACTCTATTTCAGAAGGATTCATGCAAAATGGTCAAAGGTGTAATGGTATTAATGAAATGAGTTCGGATTGGTACCCTATACAAGTTGTTAGGGAACGTCAATTTGACTGGATGCAACACATCATTTCTCCTAAAATTGACTCGATTGCGACTCGACTCGACTTGATGTCGACACAACTCGATTTGACTCGAGCTAGTTCGATTCAAATTGACTCAACAAGACATGATGAAATCGACCCAACCAGGATATGGAATGAGAGGATGGGACATACTGGAGAAAAATGACTTCGAGCTATGAAAAGAAAAGGTATGGTGGAAGGTTTTCCTAAATGTGGGTTAGAAGTCAACTTTTGTGAACATTTCATATATGGAAAAAAAAGTCGGGTGCGGTTCTCATCTGGAGCGACACGAGAAAATGGATTCTAGAATTGGTGCATAGTGACGTGTTTGGCCCGGTTATAGTGCCTTCACTTGGTGGATCCCTGTATTATGTCTCCTTCATAGATTATTTTTCCAGGAAGACATGGATATATTTCCCAAGGAATAAATCAAAGGTTTTCAAGAGATTTAAGGAGTTTAAAGATCTTGTGGAAAACCAGACAGAGAAGAGGATTAAAGTGTTGAGGACTGACAATGGTGGTGAATTCTATGGATATGAATTTGATCAGTTTTGTAATAAGTATGGCTTAGCATGCTAAAATAACACACCATATACCCCACAACAAAATGGATTTGCCGAGAGAATGAACAGAACATTGATGGATAAGGAAAGGAGCATGCTCAATGGTGTTGGGCTTGCACAAGAATTTTGGGTGGAGGAAGTTGACAATGCAAGATATCTGGTGAATATGTCTCATTCATCGGTGCTAGTCTACATAACTCCAAATGAAAAATGGTCTAGTAAGAAGCCTCTGGGTGCACATCTCAAATTATTTGGACGTGATGCATTTGTGCATGTTTCCAAGGAAAATAGGGGCAAGCTGGACAAGAAGGTAGTCAAATGTATTTTATTGGATATAAATAAGGAATGAAAGGATATAAGATATGGGATCCTGCATTAGGGAAAATAGTGTACAATCGAGATGTGTTCTTCAGAGAAGAAGGAGGTAAGTCTGATCCTGAAGAATTTGCTCAGACCAAGAATAATATTGATATGATGAGGTTTGAAATGAGGAACGAAGAAGATGATTCATATGATTCAACTGAATTTGAGGAAGAGGTGGAAAAAGTGACTCTGGTGGTAAGGAGTTAAGAAATAATAAGAAAACCATTTCACAGGTATAGTCCTCCTGAATTACATTTTGCATTTGTGCTAACTACCATCGACGATAAGCCCAAGTTGGTCGGTGAGGCAGTCGACTCGACAGAGGGTAAAATTTGGAAGGATGCCATGGTTGAAGAGATGGAATAATTATACAAGAATGATACATGGGATTTAGTGAAGTTACCTAGTGGAAGAAATCCCTTCAGTGGCAAGTGGGTGTTCAAGAAGAAGATGAATGTTGCAAGACTTTTTGACTAGTAGAGAAAGGTTATTCCCAAGTCGAGGGAGTCGACTTCGGTGATATTTTTTCCTATGTTTCAAAACTAACTTCCATTAGAGTACTAATGTCTTTGGTTGTAGCATTCGATCCAGAGATAGAACAAATTGATGTGAAGACAACATTCCTGCATGGGGACCTCGAAGAATAAATCTACATGAAACAACCTGAATGATTTGTAGTAAATGGAAAGAAAGAGTTGGTGTGCAAACTCAATATATCCCTTTATGATATAAAGAAATCTCCAAGGATATGGTACCAAAAGTTTGACACATACATCCTTATTTTTGGATTTGTGAGAAGCAAATATGATCACTGCATATATTCCTAGGAAGAAGGTGGGAATTTCATATATGTAGCTTTGTATGTCGATGACATGTTGTTGATTGGAAACAACATGAACACAATAAAGGAGGTGAAGAAGCATCTATCCTCCAAGTTCGAAATGAAGGATATCGGTGCAACTAAATTCATTATGGGAATGGATATTAGGAGAGATCGAGCTGCTAGAAAGATCTAGTTGAATCAGACGAAGTATATTGAAATAGTTCTGAAATGATTCAACATGTAGGATTCAAAATGGGTGAAGGTGCCAATTCCTGTGGGAGCAAGGATTTCTGCTAAATAGTGTCCAAAGACACAGGAAGAAATAAATAGTGTCCAAAGACACATGAAGAAATAGAGGACATGGAACATGTTCCTTATGCAAGTATTTTTGGTAGTCTAATGTATGCGATGATATGAACTCGACCAGAAATTTCCCATGCAGTGGGAGTGTTGAGTAGGTACACGTCGACACCTGGAAAGGAGCACTAGACAACTTTCAAGAGAGTATTAAGGTATTTGTGTGGCACGAAGGACTATTCTATATGCTAGAAAGAAAAACCTAGAGGTGACAGTGGTAAATTAAATGTACATGTCTTTGTCAATGCTGACTGGGCTGGAGATTTGGATCTACAGAGGTCGACCAATAGTTATGTCTTCAATATGTTTAGTGGATCAATAATCTAGATGAGTAAGAGACAGGAGGTCGTAGCCTTGTCAAAAACAAAATCTGAATACATGGAAGCAAATAAGAAGTATGGCTTTAAAAGTTGTGTTTAGGAATCGAGTTTGAGCAGAAATCTATGAAGGTGAGTTGCGACAGTGAACGCATAATATTTCTGGAAAATAACCTTGCTTACCATTCAAAGGCTAATCACATTGATGTACAATAACATTTCATAAGAGATATGGTGGAAAGTAACAAGGTGATACTGGAGAGAGTAGAAACGTTGGAAAACATAACATAGTCATTGACCAAGTCTGTGAGTGTTGTGAAGTTCTCTTAGTGCAGAGAGGAAATGGGAATTGATGCCTTGGGTCTGTGAATGAAAGCTCAAGATTCTATTGTTTCAACAAAGAAGACAACAAGTGGGATAATTTTGGGTTGTTATATTATTTGCAGTGAAAGTCTACTGGAGGTGAATCGACTGACGGTCAAAGGTCGAGGTGGATCGACATCAGTCAAGGTTGAGGTGGATCGACAAAAATTCGAAGGTCAAGGGAGTCGACCAGGTAAAGTAAAAGTCAAATATATCAATGGAAAGTCAACTGACAAGAGGTCTAAGCAGGGGCATGAGATGACTAACTAGATACTGAATGAAGGTATGACTGGTAATCGAGTGGTAACCCAATTTGGAGTCGACTGTAACAAAATCCTGGGTTTTGTAGGATTTGCAGCCAATGATCTGCATGGAATTGTAACATTTTTTGGGTGCCAAGTCTTTAGGGTTTTCCTTGTTGTAAATCCTATAAAGAGGCGTGTTGTAAGGTCGTAAGGGCTAATGAATAGATCAATGTCTTTGGAGTAGTATTTAGATGCAGGTTGTTGGTCATGCATATGTAAGCCAGATTGGCTACATGGTTTTTCTTGCCCATGCAAGAGGGTATGATGTCGATTTTTTCTTAGGTGTGGACCAAGGTTAGACATGCAACCTTTTATTCTGATTGAATAATACAACAAGAGAGTAGAAAACTCTAAGGAAGGTTGGTTTTCCTGGTTAAGGGTTTCCAAGGTAAAATCCTGGTGTACTGTGTGATTGCTTGTGTCATTTGCATTCTTGATTAAATTCTTCTTCTATTTTGTTAGGATTAGTGTGGAAGTGTCTTTTATTTCCTGTTAAGCCCTAATATTGTCTCATTACCCCTTAATTGGGGCATATTAGATTAGTAATGCTATTTTATTTATGTCGTCTTTAGGCCATTAGTTGTAATTTAGATTAGTAATGTTATTTTATTTATGTCGGATTTAGGCCATTAGTTGTAATTATACCTCCTAGTCTCCTATATATACCAAGGAGACATTTCATTTTGAATCATCTTGGACTTGAACATTTAAATGGGGTAAAAGGAGGTTGCCCCCTCGAAGAGGCTTATTATCAGAAATGATATCTTTTTAAAGGTGTTGAGTACTTTTCTTGAGGTTTTTCTATGCTATATTGATGTTTGGTTCTTAACATATGGTATCGGAGCTCAAGGTCTTGGGGTTTCACTGCTACATCTGAGACACCATGGAATTTTTGCTATAACTTTTTTTCTACAACGTTTCAGAAGGAACCGCTTGGAGGGTATTTATTAGACAGATCAAGGTACATTGGGTTCAAAATTCAGCTCCTGAGGCCTTATAATTTCGGAGATACAGCCTGTACAAGATAGGGTTCTGAAATCATCCTGAAATGATTCATTGTTGAATTTTCGCTATAAAAATTTTTCTGTAATGTTTCAGACCCTAAACTCTAGAGGCCATTTACAAGAATTATTAAGATATCTGTGGTAAAAATTTCAGCTTCTGGGTCATCGTAAATTTGTAGATACACCTTGTGTAAGATAGGGTATTTGACTAGTCCTATTGACTAGTCTCAAGAAGGTGTTCCAGGTAAAACAAGCATAACTTCTTGCTAGAGAATCCAAATTGAGTGGAACTAATTTCATTGGATAGTGGACAGTCTGTAGTATTTTGGGTGTGAGTTTCAGAATTTGATATCAATTATTTTGTGCGGGGAATTCTATACAAGTGAGATCTTCTGGAAAGGACAAAAATAGGCCAGTTGTGAGGAAGTTACCGTAAATTCCACTTGGCACATCCAATTTTGATCAGACCTGTGGCATTATAGAGAAGAAATATCAGAGAACTACCTAAAAGAAAGTTTCATACCCAAAAGGGCTCAAACTTGGGAGATAGAATAGAATAAATATTGTCTAGCAGAACCACCTCAAAATCAAGACTCAAAAGTGATATTTGGCCAACATGCCACCCAAAAGGGGACCTTCTACACCAAATAAGCCTCTAGAAAATCCTAATTGGACTCTTGATGAAGGTGAAGAAATGCGTAGGAACATAAATGATTTACAAAAGAAGACAGTAACTAAAGATGAACTACAAGAGATGATGGATTCAATGGAATCTAAGTTGGATACTAAGATGGATTCAATGGAAGCTAAGTTGATGGATTCAATGGAAGATAAGTTGGATACTAAGATGGATGGCTTAAAAGGGGAGATCATGGAAGTAATGAGAAATTTCATAATAGAGAAGACACCCAAAAGTGAAAATGCATCCCATGAAATTCATGATGAGGACACAAGGAAGGTGAATCAAGAATGGAGAAACTCCAACTTTGGTCTGAAGACCAACCACATTCCTAAGATTGATATGAGGAAGTTTGATGGCAAGGACCTGATCACATGGATACTTCAGATGGAGCAATTCTTTGATCTCCATAATGTGCCACATACACAAAAGGTACGGATTTCTTCTTTATATTTAGAACCTAATCAATTTGTTTGGTATCGATGGCTTTGTTCCCGCAAATCGCTCGTCACTTGGACAATTTTCACGGAAGAAATGATAGCACACTATGAGGATACAAGGAGCAATACCTTCTTTAGCCAATTGATAAATCTCAAGCAAAAGGGTTCAGTTA
>JASDQU010416456.1:0-10302 GCA_032191745.1 Picea mariana
TCCTATTTATACTAAAAAGAAGCATCTAGAGGAAGATCCTTCTAGAAGCGGAAGCTTCTATTAGGTCTTCTTACATCTGCCTTATTCTATTTTATTGAAAGGTCTTATTAATATTGACCTTTATTACATCCGAATACATTGATCTACCTATGTGCGGGTTAGGACCTTAACAGAGTGGGAGGTGCTTGTGATTCATGTTTGGTGTTGTCAAGAACAACTGATGCAAATTTACAGCGCAAGTTACATATTAGGTTTAAAAACAATATTGTATGGAGAATGAAAGAACTAAGGCTAAACTCATAAAGAAGAAAATCTTAAAGGTTTGTGACAAGCTTTGTTCTCTAAAAAGATGAAAAGAGATGTATGATAAAAAAAAATCAAAGTGGCATCATTGTTCTTGTATTTGGTTCTAATGGTGAACTAGTAAAACACATGGTGTATGGTTTGTCAATGACTTGGGAAATGTTCAAGAACAATTTTTTTAGAGAAATTATAAAACATGGATGAAAAGTGAATGTTTGTGAAAATCCCTCATTCACAATAAATATGGTCAATTGAGGTATATACCCTTGATTGAAAAGTGCTTGTAATTCATGTTTGATGTTGTCACTAAACCAATTCATACAAGTTTAGAGCTCAAATTACATCTTAGGTTTAAAAACAATATAACAAATAAAACAAGTTATTGGAAATCTAATAATAATAATAATCTATTTTTAAGGTCACGGCCAAGCCAGACACCAAATTGGTGTATGAGACCTCCTCTGCCCAGCGATTTTACTGGTAAAGTCTACGGAGGTATACATACCCTACCCCCCTCTGGATTTGAACTTGTGACCTTTTAGGAGGAAACACATGTTCTTAATATAGGGAGAAAGCAAGAAAAGATTAAACTCAAGAAGAAAAAATTAAAACCTCCACCTCTATATAAAGTACTTGGAAAGGAGAAAAAAAAAACAAAATAGTATGAATAAAAAAATTAAAAATTGAAAAGATAAAACCTCAAACTCTATGTAAAGCACTTGAAAAGAAAAAACAGAGAAAAACAAAATACTATATTCTATGAATATAGTGAAGATAAATTGTTACCAAATTATAAAACATGAATGAAAAGTAAATGTTTGTGAAAATCCCTCATTCACAATAAATATGATCCATTCACAATAAATATGATCAATTGAGGTATATACCCTTCAGTGAAAAGTGCTTGTAATTCATTATTGATGTTGTCACTAAACCAACTCATACAAATTTAGAGCTCAAATTACATTTTAGGTTTAAAACCAATATAACAAATAAAACAAGTTATTGGAAAGAAATCTAATATAGGGAGAAAGCAAGAGCTAAGGTTAAACTCAGAGAAAAGAAAGCATTTCTTAAATGAAAAATTAAAAACTCCACTTGTATATAAAGTACTTGTAAAGGAGAAGCAGAAAAACAAAATAATATGAATAAAAAAATTAAAAAGATAAAACCTAGAACTCTATGTAAAGCACTTGGAAAAAAGAAATAGAGAGAAACAAAATACCATGAATATAGTGAAAATAAAACAAAACAGTATGAATAAAAAATTAAAAATTGAAAAGATAAAACCTGCACCTCTATGTAAAGCACTGGGAAAGAACAAAATACCATGAATATAGTGAAAATAAATGGTCATGAATGTAGTGAAGGTTGGACATTGACAAAATTTTTTTATAATATTGCAATCGAGGACGGTAAAAAGGTAAAGTTTGATATCACTAATTCAATATTAAATATGTGAAGAAATCATGCTTATTATAATCTAAATAAGGGAGGCAATGAAATATAATTCTCTTACACGTATAATTTTTTTGGTAATATAAATATTATAAAATAAAAGTATCTTTATATTCGAAAAAAAGTTCTCTCTAATGCAAAACAAGACATTCGAGCCTTATTGCATTATATGGTAATATATAAAAAGATTAGTGACTCTTATTGCATTATATGGTAATATATACATTGTTCGATGTCTACGCACATAACTCAAAAGATTGATAACGTTAAACATTGAAGTAAAATAGAGAAAAATATGGGAATATATAAAAATATACATAACATGGTTATTTAGCAACATACTCATGTTTTCTGAGTGAGGCATTAAGTGATAGATGAAGTATATAATTAAAATGAATATGATATATTTGTATGGAATGTATAAGGGTAATTTTTATCATGTAAACTAAAAATATAATGTTGTATAATGTTGAATTAATTTTGATTCAGTCATATATTATAGATAAGATAACATTGTTATGATTATTAATGGGTTTATTGTTGGTGGTTTATGGACTCATGGTATTATATGTGATGAAACTTATTTAAAGGATTGGGAACTCCATTGTAAAATATCTCAAGCTTCTTGGTATTTTGCTTGAGATATTTTGACTTCTCTTGGCTTGCACGAGGTGATGGATGGGCTTGAGATTGTTCTTAGGGTGGAGATTGTTAGAATTGTGACCATAATCAAGAAGCATATGGAAAGTTTTTAAGCACTTTGAGGGAAAATTGTAAGTTTGTGTCATGTTGAATATGTCTAAGTTATCTTGTTTTGTTTTTTTAGGTATTGATGTTGGGAGCATGGGAGACAAATAAAAAGAATGGTTCATAGGTATATGAATCATGGTAAAATGGCACATGGAAATGCATTACAAGGATTAATGTGAAGCATTGGAAAAAACACATTGATGACAAAAATAGATGTTGATAATGAAACTAGTTGATATTTCATACTATCACGTGCTTTGGCAACCCATGGTATTTTCCAAATGTCTCAAGCAGCTTGATGTTTGGCTTCTCTTAAATGATAATTCATGTAATGATGATAGTTATGTTGAAGACTATATATATCTCCATATCCCTAAGAAACATATGGCAAGTTTTCCCTAAAAAGCATATGGCAAGTTTAAGAATGTAATAAGATAACCGAACATAGGACAAGTTTTGTAAACGCATGTGGGAATACTTGCAAAAATACATATACTTACCTTACCTTGTAGATGAATGTTTCCTCGGGTGAATCTTGTTGAAGGTTATAATATAAATTGGTACAGTTGAAGTGACTCTCTTGGCTTGGGATTAGAGTATATCTTCTAGTTTAAGTATATTTTTGGTTATGTCTTTAAATGGGGAGTTTTTAATAGAAATTGGTTATTTTAAATCATTAAGTATGGAAAATTATTTTTAAACACCTATCAAGTGTATTTTTAAGGTATTTTGTTATATGAAATTAATGGTTTGAAATTTGGCTTGCCTTGTGTGTAGCTTATAAAATATTATGGACACACCTGAAGATTATAGTGGTAGCAGTGGGACAACAGAACCATGTGTCATACATATACGTGTCCTTTCTCCACTAAAGTAACATATCTCCACCCTGCAAACCAATAATACAACCTTGCACGATTCATTCATGACTTAAATATAATTTTTGGGTTGATAATGAGTACCATTTTATATTATAACCTGAATTCAGGTTATGTGGATAGCTCTAAGTGGGTTATTAGCATGAGCCTGTAAGGTTTAGACATGCATGCCAACTCTGTGAGTGACTCTCTTGGCATGAGGCTAGAGTGTATCTTCTCGTTTATGTATATTCTTGTATTTTAATATATATGGGTTTTTCACAAAACTTGGTCATCTTAAACCACCAAGTTTGGAAAACTATTTTTTAATAGCTATGCTTGAAAATTGGTCGTCTGTCATCCAAAGTCGTCGCCGCCGCCACCATTTATGTCATCCTTATCTTTGGATCTCACTCTAATTTTTCTGTCGGTGTTTTCAATTCAAACATTTCACGAAAGTCACGGAGGAGATATATTGGTAGCATTTGAACGTGTTTCACACCAATTGTTAGGGGGATTGACTCGCTACAATTGCTTGCTGGTGAGAAGAATTGAAAGCTAGCTTGTTAGCCGGCTATCAGTAGGTCCAATGGGTCGGAAGTCACTCAGGCTGGGGCCAGGTAAAAATACGCCCTACGCTCAACTTTTGGGGCGGGAAAGGAAGGCCGAGGAAAGTAATGACCATTGCTTTTATAGGGCGAGTAGTCGATTCCAGCGATGCAAACGGTGCAGTCAATTCATATGAGAGAAAACATATGAATAGTTACAAAAAGTTCATAGATGTACTTTTGGAAAACAACATAATTTAATAAAGGTTGATGGGAAAAATGAATCAATTCTTAGAGGTTTTAGTAGATGGAATAGATTTAATTATGTAAACAATTTAAATTTAATATTTAAATTCAATTATATTTTTTTAATATTAAAAAATTAATTTTATAATTTTAGATAATTAAATAAAAAAAACTATTTTTTAAGCATATTTTAGTTTCCTTTATTTTTTTTAACTTTTTAATTTTCAATAATATTTTTTTTTTTAATAATATATCTTAACTTATTTTCAAAAAATATAATTAAAAGAATTATAATAAAAAAAAATAATTGAATTATTTATTATTTTTATTGATACAAAACTCCTTTCCTCTCACCTCAATATGACATAGAAATTGGACAAATTGTTGGGAACTTAAAAATGGGAGATGGAGTGAATAGTCATCAATTTTGTTGTTGTAATTGATCTAGTTTTATTCACACAAGCTTTTATAGATTTTCTATATAAATTAATTTTATAAATATTTCATGTTATATTTATTTGATTGCAAATGCTTTTAGTATACATTATAATTATTTAGTTTCAAATGTTTTTTTTAATTCAATTAAAAAGAATTCTCAACAAATGTTGTTTTAAATAAAAATAATTTTAGACAAAAGAATAAAAATTATTTTATGATGTTTTATTAAAAATTAAAAAGTCCATTAGTAAAGAAGATCACTCTTAAGTTTTTGATTTAAAATGTGTCATGTAATTAAACAATAAATATTTTTTCTTTAAATTTAAATAACTTTTAATAACTAAATTAAATTTCAATTTAAAATCCTTTAAACCTAAAAAATTATTATAACTTAATATTGAAAAAAATAAAATCTCACTTATATACTTTCTTACAATTTTACACATTGTAACTATTTTCAAATCAATAATTTTTTTCTATTTACCTTTTCCATCACTATGTACTACTATCTAAACTCTTATGTAATTTAGATATCATGGATCAATCATATTTCTTAAAATGCTTTTGGTGATGTCTATTAATAACATAATTCATGATATATTTAAAGTTATATTAAAAGCAAGCATTGCTATGTTAGGACTTTATTAATGTTTGCAGCAACAAAATTGGTTAAAGAAAACATTTCTTATATTTTATTTTTTGCTATAAACAATGTTTTGAAAGTAATTTTGTTTAAATATTCATATCAATTACAATTTTAATATATAATAATATATATTTCACGGTGTTTTTAAAATATTTCATACTTTTAAATTTATGAAGTTTTACTTCTCTCTTTTCAAAATACATAAATTTTTCACCAATTTTAAAATCATAATAAAAGACCAACATCAAATAGTGAATCAAATCTCAAATCAAATAAGATAATTGTGAATCTTGATCACTCATTGAGATTCTTGACATAATCACTCCCAACTAGAGTTTGACATGGTTCTTGGCATTGAGAATCTTGACATGGCATAATCATTCCTAATAAAAGTCTAATCCACTTTATTATTAAAGTCTATCATAGTTCTTGACATTGAGAATCTTTACAGTGCTTAATCATTCTTAATTGAAATCTAATTCACTCTATTATTAGAGTTTGTTACAATTTTTGACATAATCCTATCAATTACCAATTCCATGATAAAAATAAATAAATCTAATCTTAATTGAAATATAATTCAGTTACCAATTCCATGGTAAAAATAAATAAATCTAATCCACTCTATAATCTAAAACTAATGACAACAATATCGAAAATCTAATTCACTAGAACTCTATCACAAGAGTCTATCATAACTCTATTCCTAGAAGCTATCATGATCTAAAACCAACTACAATAATATCTTTATGTGGACCATCCAATCCCACAATCCCACAGAGTATCCATGGCCATCCATAATCACCATCTCAATTTGGAAGGGAAGCACGACACAAAACAAGAAAATTAAAACCAACTACAATAATATCTTTATTAAGGCCATCCAATCCCACATTGTATCCATGGCCATCCATATTCACCATCTATTATTGGGGCCATCCAATCCCACATAGTATCCATGGCCATCCATATTCACCATCTTAGTTTGGAAGGGAAGTACTGCACAAAACAAGAAGATTGTAAAATCAAACTCCCATCTTAATTAAAAAAACACCCCAAATTTTATCCATACAGAAGAGATTGAAACGAATACCAATCCTAGGACCAACCTTATCAATGAGTGATTGATAATATGGCTTCACTTCCTCCACATCAACTCTCACCTTACTCTTGCTGTATAAGTCATATTTGCTGTTCACATGAAATAAATAGTTATTAGAAAAAACACTCAGGGATGGTAACAATTATAAGTAAAGAATGAGAATGAACCAATGCTCAGTTTATTCGTACTTGAATATTTTAACCCACTCGAGCATCTCCTTATCTTCATCATTCATCAAGTGCGTGTACGCACCAGCACGATGCATAGCTGCAATATATACATCACCCATTCCATGCGTTCTCAGTCAATTCAATCGATTTTGTTAGGTTTAAGAAAGCAGATGCGATTTTATCTCGCTTACCGTAGAAAGAGTGGAATCTTATGATAAAGAGAGCAGCCGGAGGCAATGTTGTCTTATTCATTTTAGCCACCTGTTTCGACCATGACACCTTTCTTTCAGTGTCCTTTAAAGGAACGAACAACCCATCTGACATGAAATGAAATTGATAGGTCACTTAAATTTTGAAAGTAAATTACCATGTGCATATACTCATCATGACCCCAGGAAATAATAACGTTCTCCAGTCCACATTTCTCAGAGTACACCCCGTACTTTGTGTTGTATTTTGGGTTGTAAAAATCTGGATTTTCATTGAAATACTGCACAGGACAATAAAGCTTGTTTTACTTTAATATACACAAATTCTACAATGAACTTGACCGGACAGAATCGAAATTCAAGGAAAATACAAAGTTTGAAAAGGCTCATCTTACCTCGTAGTGAACAATGGATTCATCGAAAGCACATCCCAAAGGATACGTGTCACCTAAAAGAATTTCAGATATTTAGGCTCTTTAGTACTGTACTAAAGACACGGTTAGCAACAAATCCAGTCCATTTCTAGAAGAAGCCAGCTTTGATCAGTGATAACTAAAATTAGAAGTAGTCCTCGCTAAGGGACCGGTTCCTTGAGCTAAATCTAATAGAGATGTAAATTATGGATAGGTTCGATTCAAGTTTACAGTGGGAATGGTTCAATCAGCTCTCACCTACAGCTGCCCATTGAGGTTCCTCTCCAAAGCTAGGATGGAGTAGTACCTTGCCCAGATCTGCAGGCACTTTTCTCAATCACAATTTGAACTACAACCCAATCACAACTTAACTAGAGTATAATCCTATGAGATATACCAAAACAGATTAGTATTCAGCTATTTATGCCATTTCTGGCAGAGAATCTGAGTTGAGTTGGTTTGCTGCAGAACAAGTTAGTGTGAATACAGAGGGTTAGATCTAGACAGTGTCTAACTCATACCATGGATTAGGCCAGTCAAATGAAGCCAATCTTCATTTGGGTAATCTTTACGGATAGCCTCTGCTGTCTGTAGCAGATGTTCTATTTGAGGTTCATCAAGGTCAGGGTCACTCTCATCTACAAACTCGTTTAAGAGTTCACAGCATTCCCAGATGCTCATAACAGCTTTGTCAAGCTTACCATAATGTTCACGCTTGCTTAATACCTGCAACCACAAAAAAGAAAACACAAAAGTGGATAACCAAACTCGATAAGCACCCAAGTTGACAACCAAACGTGACCATCATAACCGACTCTGCGCTTCCCGCAATATCCAACCTGCCATTGAACGCAACATAAAGAAACTTTGAGAATGTTTTCATTTCAAATGGGGACTCCCTATGCATATTGATGATGTGCTCTTTTAATTATCTTTCCAGATATGTTATTATGACAGAATAATTTAATTCATACATTGCAATGCCCACAGGTTGTGCATGCTCTGAGTATTTAGATCTCATCGAACACAAGGCATTTGGGGTTCCGATCTTGTATTTCAAGTGGGTTAAGATCTATGGAGTTATGATGCAGTCCAGATCTTGTGCTTGATGCTCTCATGATGTAGCCGAGATTTCTCTAGATCTTTGACTCTCTTTGGCTCAGAGATTGAGACAGAATCCTAGTTGTACCCAGTATGGAGGTGCTATACAGCTCAGTATTACATGTATGACATAGATGTTGTCATCTTGACAACATCTAAAAATTTAAACCAACTTAAATTCATCTAAAACCTAGATTATGGAACATCCCAGGATTAAATTTAAACCAACTTAAATTCATCTAAAACCTAGATTATGGAACATCCCAGGATTAAATTTTCTTCATGGATCAAGAAAACTAAAAGCCAGATTTATGAAACAGTAGAGAGATCAAATTCATTTGAATTTGATCTTCTCAGTGCTTGATAGATCTGGATTGGAGCACCAAATTCAGATTCAGTGCTGGATAGATCCTGGCTTAAAAAGGATATATGCAGATTATATTATATTATAGTGGGGGATTATGAAAAACTTTAATGTAAGTATTAAAGCATTGCTTTGTCTTAGTCACATTCAATGCTGTCCGTCAAAATGCAATTTCTCAAGGTTATGTTGCAGAGGCCATCGTTTCAACAAGCAGAGTGCATTGCAACTTGGCTTTTTTATGCATTATAAGCCTATTCTTCTATATAATGTAAGAATACTAAAATTTAAGGAAAACAAATCACTTACATATTCATAAGTCTGGTTGATGTGATTAATTCTGTAAAACTCTTGCACACCAGCCCGCCTCTCGCTTTCCTTATCATAATCTCTGTTAAGGTTAAACCATTAGCTTTTTACTTCAGTAGTTATGCAACATTCCAGCTGCTGAATTGCTCCGATATGTAAAACCTAGCGAAGAAAATTAGCAAGGGTGTGTAGGGTTTCAAAACCTGAAAGAATGACCAAAGGCATTGCTGTCTGGCGTGACAAAACCCCCATCCAGCTGAAGAATGTCCGACTCTGAGGGGCCGTCGCCGTTCCCCCTCTTCTCTTCAGAGACGATTTGAGTTTGGTTGACCTCATCTCCTTCTAGGAGGGGTTCTGCAAAATTATAGAAAAAAACACATAAGATTGTTATTCATAAATACCAACAAATTTTCAGCAAGAATAGAGGGCTATTGATGGGGATCAAATTGCATCGCATGAGAAGGTGATCACCTTGTACAATAACTGTCATATTGAATTGAATTACGTCTGCAGGCTGCTCTGTCTAAACTATGATTGATCGAGAAGTCCTGCAAGAAAAATATATGCAGTTCTGCACATTACTCCAAGATATTGCATCAGTGCAATGCTATAAACACAGAGAGATTCTACAAACAAAATTAATAGCCATGCTTTTGGCTTTCTTCAATTGACAAATTACACAGGCCAAACTGCAATCGAATCTAAGAACAAGAACAAGATTTTCAGGCATACCGCAACCTTCCTTCGAATCCTGCAAGAGAGCTAACAATAGAGTTTAAGAGGAGCGGAGATGCGATGCGATGCGAGAGAGGGTAGTATTTGGGGTCCTTTATAGGCGGAAAAGCCTCGGAGAGCAGAACCATTCCGAAAGTAAGGCAAAACAGTAATCCGAACACGTCAGCGTCCGTTCTTATCCCACGTCAACATATCCTAGTCAGCAAGCGTGTCCCATTCCATGCATCATCAACATCAATAGGGCAGAATACACGTGGAGAATATCCAACTTGCATGTTACAAAATTGCCGTGCATCTGAGAATCTGTCGTGCAATCACCGCTGGAATCCAACCATTCTGTCTTCTAACCCCCAAATTTGGCGGAAGAAGGGACCACCTTTAGAGATGCTTAACCTCTAAAGATTGGAAGGGAAAGTGGTTGTTCCAATGGCAATTTTGGGTCGGTTCACAGCGCGCCGTTGAAAATTGTAATATTAATTTAAATTGGACTGAGATTGGATTTTTGAAGGATGGCGTGCAGGCTCAAATTCTAAGGAAAGGGTTGTATGGTTAATTGTGTTAAAATAAGCCAATCTTTTTATATGGAAAAAATAATAATTTAAAATTTTATTTTACAAACTATTAATTCTTATTATTAAAATATATGAATTTAATCC
>JASDQU010416457.1:0-10302 GCA_032191745.1 Picea mariana
AAAATACAGAGTGAAAGACTCGCTAGAATGGTGGCAGCTTATCTCTGAGAAGAGATGTGACGGCTACTCGCATTCGCAAGAAGATGGTTACAATGAGGCTCTGGAGGAATTTTTACAATAATCGGGAATGCCAAAAGTCCTAGACATCCAAAAACCTAACCCTAGGAGATGAAGCACCAAAAGTCATGTGGGCCCCGTTTGGGTAAGTTGGTGCATCAACTTCCCGGGGTCGTAACTTTTGCATACGATCTCCGTTTTAGGCCTGTGATAGCTCGTTGGAAAGGTATCGTCGAGGAGATTCATTTTGGGGGCTCAATAATGCCTTCGAATATCATTGAGAACCTTGATATTGAAAAAAATTCATTTAGGCCCTCAAAATGGCCCCGTAAGTGAAAACCTGCTAAAAATAGTAAATTGCCAAAATGGCCAGAAAACTGTTTTGAGCCATTTGGAAAAGGTGGGTGGCCCCCGATATCCACCTGGATCAAACCCACCTATCACGAAACATGGGGCATAAAATTTTGGTAGCGCGACCCCGCAGAGAGATAATTGGATAAGTGTTGAAAGGAACTGCGGTTGATCGGGCTCATGATGTGAAGATATAGGACCGATTGACGAGTTCGAAAAAAGTCAGGTTCAAGTTTAAATATATATTTTTAAATTGTATTTATATTAATGTATCTTAATAGATAATTTGTGGTCCAAATGTAAACCATGTTCCAATATGTGGATGAATTGTAGACCATGGAAGTTTTGGGTGCAAGATGTATATGGCAGAACTATAGATGACACAAGTTTTGGGTGCAAGATCTATAATAGCGCCAACCCGGGGTCGGTCAGGTTCTCGTAAATCACTGTTGAATACGTTTTTTGGTTGTTAATGCCAATAAGAGAACCTGTGCACTGAGTTTTCACGAGTAGAAGAAAAATATATATACAATTTGATAGGCGGGGCCTTACGTCTCCTCGGGAACCCTTGTCACCCTATTTTGAATCCCGTCTGACTGTCTTTCCCCTCTACTCTCTCTTTCTTGTTACTTAGTTATTTTTTCAAAAATGTCCCAATGCGTGCTTTGACGGATGCACCGGTTTACATTTGCACTCGTTATTTTATATTGTGACTCTGACTGACCGCTAACCATTCGATGCCTAGCCACTTTTTAGATAACAGATTCCCAAATAGGCAGGCTCTATAACCGATGTCAAATTGTAAATGACACAAGTGTCTGGTGCAAAATGTATATCACATAAGTTTTGTGTGCAACATGTATATCACAGAATAGGGGGCATAAAAATTCGATAGCGCTAAGTCGTGACCCCACAGAGAGATAATTGGATAAGTGTTGAAAGGAACTGCGGTCAATCAGGCTCATGATGTGATGATATAGGACCAATCAACGAGTTCAAAAAAAGTCAGGTTCAAGTTTAAAAATATTTATTTAAATTGTATTTATATTAATGTATCTTAATAGATTATTTGTGGTGGAAATGCAAACCATGTTCTAGTATGTGGACGAATTGTATACCAAAGAAGTTTTGAGTGCAAGATGTATATGGACGAACTGAATATGATGCAAGTTTTGGGTGCAATATCTATAATAACACCAACCCGGGGGTCTGTTGGGCTCCCGTAAATCATTGTTGAATATGTTTTTTGGTTGTTAATGCCAATAAGTGAACCTGTGCACTGAGTTGTCACCAGTAAAAGCATAATGAATTTGAATTGAAGATGGCATGAATACTCTCTTTATGTTACACATTTTGCAATGAAATGTTCTGATATATACAATTTGACAGGCGAGGCCTTACATCTCCTCGGGAACCCTTGTCACCCTATTTTGAAACTCGTTTGACCACTTTCTGCAGTTGAAACATATAGAAAATATCTTGCTAGGAAATGGATTATCTATTGCAGATTTGAATACATTAGACCTTATTTTCCCTCTTCTATACTCAACCAAATTTCTGTTTGTTTTCCCACTCTACTCTCTCTTTCTCGTTACTTATCCATTTTTCTGGAAAATTTCCAAATGCACGTTGGCAGACGCACCCGTTCACATTTGCGCTCATTCTTTTATATCATGACTCAGACCGACCGCTAGCCATTCGATGCCTAGCCACTTTTCATATTGCGGATTCTCGGGTAGGCGGGCTCTATAACCGGGGTCGAATTGTAAATGACGCAAGTGTTTGGTGCAAAATTTATATAATGAAAGTGTTGTGTGCAACATGTATATCACGGAACAAGGGTGCATAATAAATCGATAACACTAAGTCACAACGAATTGTATAGTACAAAATTTTTGGGTGCATGATGTATATCACGCACTTGTAGATGATGACATTTTTGGGTGTAAGATTTATAATAGCACCAACCTAGGGTTTGGTCAGACTCCCATAAATCACTATTGAATACATATATCACAGAAAAGGGAGCATAAAAATTCGATAGCGCTAAGTCGCGGCCCCACGGAGAGATAATTGGCTAAGTGTTTAAAGGAACTGCCGTCAGTCGGGCTCATGATGTTATGATATAGGACCAATCCCCAACCTGGGGGTCGGTCAGGCTCCCATAAATCATTGTTGAATACATTATTTACTTGTTAATGCCAATAAGAAAATCTGTGCACTGAGTTTTCACTAGTGAAAGCATAATGAATTTGAACTGAGGATGGAAGGAACACCCTCTTCGTGTTACACACTTTGCACTGAAATGTTCCGATATATACAATTTGATAGTCAAGGCCTTACGTCTCATCGGGAACCCTTGCCACCCTATTTTGAAGCCCGTCCGACCGCTTTCCAAGGGTATTTCTGTGCCCACCACCTTCACACTTCTTTCCAAGTATATGCAATAAGTATATAAATTCTCTAGAAACATGCAGAAAAGATCTTGCGAGAAAATGTGATATCTATCACATATGTGTATATATTTACCCTTCTTTTCCGTCTTCTATACTTTATCTTTTATCACAAAATTGTTGGGTGCAAAATGTATATGACAAAAGTGTTGGGTGCAAGATGTATATAACAAAACACGCGGGATAAGAATGCGATAGCGCTAAGTTGGGATGTCGCGGTGAGATATTTGGCCAAGTGTTGAAAGGGATGGTCGTCGGTCAGGTTCATGATGTGAAGATATAGATGAAATGAGGATTTGACACTCCACTAACCGATCAACCTGTGGATAATATAGGATCCTGAGAAAGTCAGGTTCAAGTTTAAAGGGATTTTGTTTATGTTTATTTAAAATGTATCCATATTAATGTATATTACTAGATTATTTGTGGTCCAAATGTAAACCATGTTTGAATTTGAATGGTGTTTTGTGATTTTATATCGTGACTCCGACCGACTGCTAGCCATTTGATGCCTAGTTACTTTTCAGATCGCGGATTTCTGAGTAGGCAGGCTCTATAACTGGGGTTGAATTGTAAATGAAGCAAGTGTTTGGTGAAAAATTTATATCACGAAAGTGTTGTGTGCAACATGTATATCACAGAACAAAGGGGCACAAGAAATTGATACCACTAAGTCGTGATGAATTGTAGAGTACAAGAGTTTTAGGTGCAGGATGTATATCATGCACTTGTAGATGACAAAAGTTTTGGGTGCAAGATTTATAATAGCGCCAACCTAGGGGTTGGTCGAACTTCTGTAAATCATTGTTGAATACGTATATCACAGAAAATGGGGCATAAAAATTCGATAGCGCTAAGTCATGACCCCACATAGAGATAATTGGCTAAGTGTTGAAAGGAACTATGGTCTGGCTCATGATGTGACAATATAGGACCAATCCCCAACCCAGGGGCGGTCGGGCTCCCGTAAATCATTGTTGAATACATTATTTGCTTGTTAATTCCAATAATCAAAGCTATGCACTGAGTTGTCATTAGTGAAAGAAGAATGAATTTGAATTGAGGATGGCAGGAACACCCTCTTCATGTTACACATTTTGCAATGAAATGTTCCGATATATACAATTTGAAAGTCGGGGCCTTACGTCTCCTCGGGAACCCTTGCCACCCTATTTTGAAACTCGCTCGACCACTTTCCATGGGTATTTTTGTGCCTGCCACCTTCACACTTCTTTCCAAGTATATGCAATAAGTATATAACTTCTCCAGAAACATGCAGAAAAGATCTTGCGTGAAAATGGGATATCTATCACATATGTGAATATATTAACCCTTTTTTTCCGTCTTCTATACTTTATCTTTTATCACAGAATTGTTGGGTGCAAAATGTATATGATAGAAGTGTTGGGTGCAAGATGTATATAACGGAACACACATGATAAGAATGTGATAACGCTAAGTTGGGATGCCGCAGTGAGATATTTGGCCAAGTGTTGAAAGGGACAGTCGTCGGTTGGGTTCCTGATGTGAAGATATATATGGGAATGAGGTTTTGACAATCCGCTAACCGATCAACCCGCGGACAATCCAGGAACCCGAGAAAGTCAGGTTTAAGTTTAAAGGGATTTTGTTTATGTTTATTTGAAATGTATCCATATTAATGCATCTTACTAGATTATTTGTGGTCCAAATGTAAACCATGCTCGAATTTGAATGGTGTTTTGTGCTTTTATATCATGACTCCGACCAACCGCTAGCCATTTGATTCCTAGCCACTTTTTAGATCACGGATTCTGGGTAGGCGGGCTCTATAACCGAGGTCGAATTGTAAACGATGCAAGTGTTTGGTGAAAAAATTATATCACCGAAGTGTTGCATGCAACATGTATATCACGAAACAGGGGGCATAAGAAATCGATTGCGCTAAGTCGCGACGAATTGTAGAGTACGAAAGTTTTGGGTGCAAGATGTATATCACACACTTGTAGATGACATAAGTTTTGGGTGAAAGATTTATAATAGCGCCAACCCAAGGGTTGGTCAAATCCCCGTAAATCACTGTTGAATATGTATGTTATGGAATAGGGGGCATAAAAAATCAATAGCACAAAGTCAGGACCCCATAGAGAAATAATTGGCTAAGTGTTGAAAGGAACTGCGGTTGGTCGGGCTCATGATGTGAAGATATATGACCAATCACCAACTCAGGGGTCGGTCCGGCTCCTGTAAATCACTGTTGAATACGTTATTTTCTTATTAATACCAATAAGCAAAGCTATGCACTGAGTTGTCACTAGTGAAATCATAATGAATTTGAATTGACGATGGAAGGAACACCTTCTTCGTGTTACACATTTTGCCCTAAAATATTCCGATATATACAATTCCACAGTCGGGGCCTTACGTCTCATCGGGAACCCTTTCCACCCTATTTTAAAGCCTGTCCGACCGCTTTCCATGGGTATTTCTGTGCCCACCACCTTCACACTTCTTTCCAAGTATATGTAATAAGTATATAAATTCTCCAGAAACATGCAAAAAATATACTGCGAGCAAATGAGATATCTATCACAGATGTAAATATATTAACCCTCATGGAATTGTTGGGTGAAAAATGTATATGACGGAAGTGTTGGGTGCAAGATGTATATAACAGAACACGCAGGATAAAAATGCGATAGCGCTAAGTTGGGACGTCACGGTGATATTTTTGGCCAAGTGTTGAAAGGGACGGTCATTGGTTGGGTTCCTGATGTGAAGAGATAGATGGAAATGAGGATTTGACAGTCCTCTAACCGATCAACCCGCGAACAATCCAGGAGCCCGAGAAAGTCATGTTCAAGTTTAAAGGGATTTTGTTTATGTTTATTTAAAATGTATCCATATTAATGTATCTTACTAGATTATTTGTGGTCCAAATGTAAACCATGTTCAAATTTGAATGGTGTTTTGGGCTCGATTGTTTTTTCTCAAACGTACAAGGAACATAGAAAAAAATATATGAATTTACATTTTTTATATCGAAGAATATTATGAAACATAGGAAGTTGCAATATATGCACAATATAGAACAAGAACATGTACATCGAAATGAGTTAATTTTATGAAGAAATACAAATTCCAAATAGCAACACCAAGCATTGAATATCAACATATAACAACCCCACATATTTATATTTAGATAAACTGGGTCACAAAATACATTTGAGAATATTCCCCAAAAATAATGTCTTCGAATTTGTAAAAAAAACTATAGTTCAGTGCATATTCTATGAAATAAAAATGCGTTTGCCAGAATGACTATGATTGGGACTGCTCTGGACTACAAAGCAAAGATGTATAACAATGAAGTTTGTAGAAACGAGAAAGTCGATGATGGGAAACAACAAAACCTGGCAAGAAGAAAGAGAAAATTGTCAGATCTCGGTTAAAGATTTGTTAGAATAAGTGGATGAAGACAAAAGAATGTAATCAATATCAACTTACTATGATGGTGTCCCATGCCTTGTCATTTGTTTACTGATGTCCTTTTATGGCTTTCCTCGGCCTTGACCTTCATTGGTAATCTGGTCGACAACCTTTTTCAACCATTCTTTGATGTAGCTCCTCATGGGTGCCACGTTCATTTCATGCCCAATTTTTATACTGAATAATTCACTTTCCAAGTCCCTTAGATCAATAAACAAGTTGTGCAATGTTTCTTGAATATTTTTGCTTCTAATTGCATAATCGACTAGCCAAGTTTTCACATCATCTTCATCATATTCAAGAATGCCATAGAAATTTTCAAATGACAGTATTTTATAGATATGAACTTGATCATAAAATGCTTGCTTGGTTAAAAACAACGAGTTTAATATCAATTTTGGGTCCTGGACTACATTGGTGCTGGCAGCTATATCTATCTCAGTTAGCTTCTTGAATAATTTCACTAGCAAATTTGGGTCATTTTGCGACGACTATTTCGATGGTCTTGCGACATTATGTCATGGATATTGCGATGAATCTCGAGTCTCCCAAACATCATTTCATGTGATGTGGCACGTGCAATGAACCTTGATTAATGTCGCAAGAGAGACGACAGTAAGGACGTTGTCACAATTGCGACAAAAAAAGAAATACTGTCGCCAATACGACTAAGTAAATAATTCGTTGAAAGAGTGACACCGTAGGGAAATCATCACACACTCGACAATATAGGCAAAGTAAGTGAAAAAATTACGACAAATCATCTTTCGAAGAGTTCGTCGCGATTGCGACGAAAACAATGTATATAGCGATGCAATTGCTATACAATTTCCGTGGTTTGTACAACAAGTTCGTTGCAAAATTTGTACCGGTCGTCACACTTGAGACGAAAACTGTCGTGATTTGTATAGCAAAGTCGTCACAGGATTTGTTTCGGTCATTGCACTTGAGACGAAAACTGTCGTGATTTGTATAGCAAATTCGTCGCAGGATTTGTTCCGGTCGTCGCAAGTGAGACGAAACCTGTCGTGCTTTGTATAGTGAATTCATCACATGATTTCTATGGTTCATCGCAATTGAGACAGACACTTTTGTGGTTTGTATAGCAGATTCATCGCATGATTTCTATGGTTCGTCGAAATGGCGACGAAAACAATTTATTTAAAAAAAAAATTAAAATTTTATTTTTGAGCAAAAAAAATAATATTTTATTCTTGAAGAAAGGGGGCATGTATTGGAAGAATATTATAGGCTATGAAGTTCATTATATTCTTGAAAACATTTCACAAAGGGAAATTCTTTGAAGTAAATAAGGTACGGGTAGATCGCTCTGCATGTGATCAAGCACCATCTAGTTTTGATTTCATATGGAGTGTCACATCCAATCAAGAGTTACCCTTAGATATTTGTAGTTAGTCTATCAATTCATCTTAATAGGCCCTCATATATATTAAAAAAATCAAGTATGCTAGAATAGAGAATGCCTTTTGTTGAAAGAATTATCTGAAGGTCTTATTTTCACATTCAAGGGGGGATTAACGTAGGAGGAAGAATGCTCCATTAAATTGGGTTTTTTATGGTTATACTAAGACATATAGAGAAGATGTCTTGTCCAATAAAGACAATTTCTAGTTGTAAAATCCCTTAACATAGTGAAAAGAACATATTTTGATGAATGTTTGGCATAGGATAAATTCAATGAGTCAACCAAAAGATATGTATGTAACAATATATATTTGATACGGATATGTTATTAAAATAGATAACATATACATATCAAATATATTTATATGTGTGATATTTACTAAACATATAAGTTGTAAGGTTGGCTAATCTCATCACGCGAGGCATTGAAAAACAACGGCTTCTCTATTCTACTCAGAATTTTTAGTATTTTTATGGCTCCCTAAGAAGGTTTGTCTCTAGATGCATTCATGGATTTTCATCACAGTTGGTTTTATTAATCTTTAAATATTATCCACATTCCAAATCTTGTGGGAATCTTTAAAATGAAGGGCCATTTCATTTATTGGGAATATTTAGAAATATCATTCTAAGTCCAAAGCTTGTGGGAATCTAGTTTGGCAAGGCCATGATTTCTAACATAAGGAGGGTTTTCCTAGGGGGATAATACTAAGTCCTATCATTTCATTTCTATACAGGTGAGGACAAGGACTTTGTTTGACTTGGGTTGACTTCTCTAAACTGATGCTTCAAGAAAAATAAGAGAATAAAATGCTCAATGAATGCTTGGAAGGAAAAAAATTACTTTATTAAACACAACACACCAATGCACCATTACTCATAATTAGTGATGAAGCAATATACAATGTTCAAGGTGAAACTTTATAAGTAAAAAGTACATATTCATTCACAAGATAGTCATCATTTAGCAAATTTCATATGTGCAAGAAGTGAAGCATGAACAAGTACTTCAGAAACATTTAAGCATGAAATTGGGTCTTTATGATAGCAATGAAATAGAGCATCATTGTAACAAGTTCATAACCAATATAAGTTTTCATCCATTCAACAAGTATATGCCATGAAACACATGAAGTGTCACTATTGTAAAGAGAGAATAAGACAACGAGCTCAATGTAATAACTTTAGAAGAAATACGATGCTACCAGATTAACAAATTTAATTATTATATGTCAAGACACAAAAATTATATCATTAACCAAACTTATCATTCATTCATCAACACTCTAAAATTAATCTGTTTCTCATCATACAATATAGATCAATTCTTTGGAACCATGATTGTAGCATGAATCGACCCTCTCAACTAGCAAACAATATAAATGTTGCATTGTTTGGGTAGATTGTTTGGGGTGGTTAGGGTAGGAATGTATCATGGTCAACCAACCTAGCCAAAAGACATAAAAATGCCAAAAAAAAATATGGTTAAAAAACCTTCATACAATAGTGAAAGGAGGCAATGATTGGACTAATTACAAGGTCCTTTTGAATTCCTTAACATATTTTGGATTCTTTGGGATGTGGAAAACAAGGTGTCATAAAAACATTGCAAGACATCAACACTTTAATCACCATTGAAAGTGGAATACTTCTACAGTTTTATGACACTCCTAGATAAAGTTTTGGATAACACATAGGAGGTAAGTTCATAAATTTTTATTTTATTTTTTATTTTTGAGAAAAAACAATTAAAATTTTATTTTTGAGAAAAAAAAAAAATTGATTTTTGAGCCAATTATAGAAGGTGCTATGATTGCACACTAAAGAGGTCATCCAACTGAAATTGTTTCTAGCTAAATTTCTCATGTTACCGCTTAAACTCTCGCCAAAGGAAAGTCCTACCTTGCGAGGGAGAGCTTGAGGAAATAGATAGGGAAGCCACCTACTATCACCTTAGTGCCCTTGCCTCTACATTTCTAGGCCATGGTTTCTAACATAAGGAGGGTTTTCCTAGGGGGCTAATACTAAGTCCTATCATTGGATTTCTAGACAGGTGAGGACAATGACTTTGTTTGACTTCTCTATACTGATGCTTCAAGAAAAGTAAGAGAAGAAAATGCTCAATGAATTCTTGGAAGGAAAACACTTACTTTATTCAACACAACACACCAATGCACCATTACTCATAATTAGTGATAAAGCAATATACAATGTTTAAGGTGAAAATTTCTAAGTAAAAAGTATATATTCATTCACAAGATAGTCGTCATTTAGCAAATTTCATATGTGCAAGAAGTGAAGCATGAACCAGTACTTATGAAACATTTAAGCATGAAATTGGGTTGTTATGATAGCAATGAAATAGAGCATCACTGTAACAAGTTCATAACCAATATAAGTTTGCATCCATTCAATAAGTATATGCCATGAAACACATGAAGTGTCACTATTGTAAAGAGAGAATAAGGCAATGAGCTCAATGTAATAACTTTAGAAGAAATACAATGCTACCAGATTAGCAAATTTCATTATTATATGTCAAGGCACA
>JASDQU010416466.1:0-10301 GCA_032191745.1 Picea mariana
AGGAACTATGCACCCAAGGTTTGATTAATTTTATATGCCTCTAGTTGTTATGTCATTATTGTGATCTTATGAATATCCAAGTTGCATTTTGATCTGTTGAAGTTATCATACTAACCATTGGTCAAAATTAAATTCAAAGTATTAGATTCATTAAAGTTGAGATTATAGATTTTATTCCCTAACTTAGATTTCTGTCAAGATAGCATATTGTATTAGTACAGAGGACGGGTTGAATAAAATACTTGTCATCTTGAGTGAAGAAAAACAACACTCATTCTTGAGGACAAGACTCCAGGTTCCAGGTTTGATTGATTAAATTGATAAGATTCAAATTTGCACATATGAAGTTTGATAACTTATAAACACTATAATTGTGATAGCAATATTTGAAAAGTTTTATTATTCAATACTTGGTAGCATGTGAGAAATATTGAGATAAATGCTTATTGTAATTATTTACTAGATATAACTAACATCTTCTCCAGGAGAAACCTCTTGTTTTGTTTCCAGGTTACCATGGAGGACTAATTGATCACAACACTAGAATAGTGTTGCTCTCATTTCTTATTATTATATTTCTTACTTTTGACCCTTGTTCCATGCACATCACAAGTGATAGATCTGAAAAATCTACTGTGATGATTGTTCTCGCTATTTTGTTTATTATTATTATAAAGAGTATTATTATTGTCTATTGTTTCTCCCTTGTTGTTCTTGTTCCGAGTAAGTCACAGCCGATAACCCTGAAGGGATCTATAGTGATGGTTGCAGGAGGCAACATATTATATGGAACATGAAGCAGACTATCGAAGCTATATACATGACTGTATACATCCATGTACCAAAAAAGAAGAATAAGAAGAAGAAGAAGAAGAAGTTACTTTTGCTAGATACAAAAAATATCATATGAAGACAGATCATGAGGAGCAAAAGGCTCCAAATATGATAGAACAAATCCCTCTAGTGAAATTGATCACTCTTCAGATCATAGGGAAGAGTTAGCAGAGATAGAAGGGCCTACCCAGAATCAATGCAGTAATCAAGAAGAGACCAACATAATCATGTCTGTTATAACCCTAATTTTCACCAGATATGCTTACCTAGCATCAGGCCATCTCATTTTACATATTTTTCCAAGCCACTGCTAAACAACTCTTCTTAAAAACACCCCTTTTTAAGGCACACGCGCCATGCTCCACTACTGCATGCATGTATACGCTAGCTAACCCACTACAGCCTGTGTATACCTACAAAAACACGAAAAATGGAAAGTTTCAGACAGAACTCATAGTTTTGGGTAAGTTACCTAAACCATTTGACCACCCATAGTTGGTCACTAAACCAAATACCTAGCCCTTTCTAGCCTATAAAAGAAGGGGTAGGGGTCCCATTTGGAAAAAGGAAAATAATTGTAAAGAAACTCTACCCGATTTCGCATTCCCTTTGTCCCAACCTTTTGCAACTAGTGTGTGAAGAGAAGAATATACAAAAGCAATTGGAGCATAGTTGAAGAGGTGCCCAGGACCAGATTCGAGGAGCAGTGGTTGATCTCACTATTGTAAGTTACTCTTGTGAGATTAATAAAAAGAAGTACTTTTCCCATCCCGCCATATGATATTTTCAATGTTTAAATTTGATTATATTTTGATAGAATCTCTAACCCATTAGTTCATAGAACATATGCATGTGGAGTTCTTTGTTTGTCGTTTTATGGATGCAGGTCAACATTAAGAGGATATTTGCATTCAAGGAGTGACCAAATGTTAAAGGATCGACATCAAACATGGAAACCAAGATATAGTAACTTGATATTTTTAACTTGTATTTGCATATGAATAATGGGGTTTATGATTGGGATGTTGGTAAGAAGTAGGAGACTTTAGGTCATTTTATGCATACATTACAGAACCCTTAATGCTAGTCCGTAGGGGGATTTCCCACCCACAATAGAATCGGCGACCATACTGGGGAGATCTCTAGGGTTTTTGGTGATTCTTTTTGGGTTTTTTAAATTGGTTTTATTACCTTTTTTCCAAGTTTTTGCAAGAGTCTGAGCTAGGAAGGATTCTGGTATTCCATACCAATACTCCCTGCTTTCTTCACTTGATTGATTTTTCTTTTTCGAGAAGCTACAAAGGCATATGCGGCCTATAGAATGCCTTCACGTGTATAAACATGCCCTGACTTCACACAACCCTCGTACATACGTTGGTTGTTGAAGGATCAGTAGCGTGTTTGAGTCCAAATTTTTTATTTTTTAAAGAGAGGCAGTCATCCTCTTCCCTGTCAAAAGTAATCCTTATTAGGGGTTTTCTAGATCTAGTTCTAGTCTCTGTTGTTACAGTTTGTAGCCTAGGTACAACCTCATATTAGATTTTTCCTTGCATCTTTTTCTGTTAAAGTAAGTTTCTGTGTCTTCAAGGGATTCTGGTTCTCAATACCAGTACTCCCTGCCAATGTTTGATTGCTTGTTTTTTCAATTTTTGAGGAGTTGCAAAGGGACACGTGGCTTGTAGTAGTCCTGCATGCATGTATATGCGCCCTGACCTTAAACATCCCATGTACATACGCTGGTTGTTGAACTGTCATTTGCGTACCTGTCGAGGAATTTTTTTTTTTTTAAGAAGAGGCAGTCATCCTCTTCCCTGTCAGGGGTCACACCTCTCAGGGATTTTCTTGATCTAGTCTGGGTCTCTATCATAGAAGTCTGTAGCTTAGGTTTGATTATAGCATATCTTTCTTTTTCATTAAAAAAAATTTCCTCTGTTTTTCAGTAATAGGGTTTTTAGACAAGTTTGAGAGTCTGCTTCAATCAGCTTGTGTGTTATTGTTAGTAACTCTCTGTGATATGCGCTTAGGCCAGAAGTCATTTCTTGGTCTTTACTTTTTTGTCATTTTTCCTTTTTGCTTCTTAAGCATTAAACAATAAAAAAAAATCTTTTATTTTTGGTTTGGTTAAGTAGTTGGTTGTTTTCATTAATCATCAGGAAAAAGATTGCTTTCGTAAGTTCTTGGCTGTTGAATTAGGACAATAAGTATCTCGTAGTCGAGTGAAAGATTGTTTTGAGTTTTCTGTTAAAATATCTTAGAAAAAAAAATTGAAAAGTTGGTTAAAGAGTTTGAATGTACAAATTTGACTTTGTGAAGAAGTAATTTGTTTTCAGTTTCAGTATATGCTCTTCTCTTTCATCTCTGAAAAACATCAATGGTTTCATTTTCATTCTCCTTGACTTAATATAGCCACTAAAATTAATGATTAATTAAAATCAACTATACTTTATGTTTGTAGGGTCCTTCAACTAGTCTAGGCTAGAGCATTGATTTAGGATTGGAGAGGAAACTCTTCAAGGCTGCTAAAAAAAACATAAGAGTCTATGCTAGAGAGTGTCAAAAGTCCAGTATCATGAAAGTTATCTGGGACCCCCCTCTAACACAAGGGCTAAAAATGAGGTCGCATAAGGAAAGGTAGTGGAGATAACCCCTCCAAAGCCGGACCAAGCGTAGTGGGGAACGCATATAGAGGGCTTGTCTTGGGATTCCGTTGATCTCATTTTCCACGAAGCTTTGTGGGTCTTCAATCCGTTCGAGGTCCTCAGTCGTCTTCCGAAACACTTTCTTTCGATACCCTTGATAGGTTTTGGTCTTGATACCCTGCTCATTGCGGTCCACCCGACTGTCGATTGTACCCACCTGGTGACTGTTTGCACGTTGGTAACCTAGTTTCCTATCTTTCTAGTGACTTACACAGGTGACTGCGGGGGTATACCGCGGTACCTAGGACAGACATCAAGCCATTATTTGTAGAGTATACCCGAAGGGTGCTTCCGTATTCAAGTTTCACTTACACCGGTAAGTTGCTCTAGTGTTGGTTGTTGTAATTGTTCTTCCAACTAGCTAGTGACTGCTTATTTTATCTCATAGGTACTTTTTCTAGTGCGTGTTGGTTTTTAAACGATTATAGATTTCCCTAGTGTCCTTGATCTTCTCACACAGTGTAGGATCAGGAGTTCCTCCAGTCGTGAAGGATTTTGGGCCTGCCGTTGTTTGACCTCGAACCCCTCCCGCCACCACTAAGGAAAAAACTAGACCAGCAAGGGTCTTTTGAGACAACTAGGTTACAGGAAACTGTGCCCGACCCATCTTCAAGAGGAGAACATTTGATTCTAGAGGATAAATCATTTCTTACCTCGGATCAGAAGCTCTTGGTCTATATAACCCTCCCATCACTGATCTATTAGTGCCCATCGTCTTACAGGTTCTACCTTACGAGCGTCAAGTAGTATCACAAGCAACAATGGAAGAAAACGTTGCTACTTCTTTAGGGAATACTCATATTTCCTTCATGACTGTCACTACAGGAGGTGTTCCACCTCCTAATCAACCATCGTCGGTCCAGGCCACTATGGTCTTGACTGCTTCTACCTCGGGTAGTGGTCTGATTCTGTCTATGGCGGTGATCACTGCTTCATTTACCCAGAATGCGATAGGCCCTTCATTCTCATACGGGATGCCTGGCTTCGGTACGAGTACTGTACTTTCATCCTCCACTCTACAGACTTAAGGTCTGGGGGTAGGAGTTCCAATTCTCCTCTGCAAGGATCTATGGGGGGAACTTCATCTCCCTTTATTGCTTTCCCTTACGGCGGGGGTCATATACCCCCTTCGTCCCCCTCGCTCGGCGGTGTTCCTCAACACTCTGTCGGGCCTAACGTAAACTTGTTTGGAGCAGGTAGTCAAGCACTCCCTCCTTATAACATGTCGATTGGTTCAACACCTTTCTCTTTGTTCGACGTGTTTGGTAACAATGCTTTCTTGTCAGCTGTCATTTCGGCTGAGGGAAACCCCGGTTATGGGCAACCACATCCTGTACAGGGTACTATTTCTGCACAGGGGGCACACTTAGGAATTCCTTCCTCACAAGGACCTTGGAATCCATGGTAGGGACTAGTCCCCTTGCCATGGATGTCGATCAGGGGCAACCCCTTCCATACCCAGTGGAACCCCAGGCAAGGTCCAACGCCTATGCCCGTCAGATCGGTAGGGGGAAACCCCTCCCAAAATCCTTAGAATGTGACACAAGCCCAGCCCTTTACGTCCTATTACGAGAACCAGTCGATGATGTCTCAACAAGTGCAGAATCCTTACACTGGTCACAACCATGGGTATTACTAAAGCCCTGGCTAGCAACCTTACTTTTCCTAGCAACTTGGTGCTAGTCAAACTCCAGGATCCTTTTTCCTTGGCTACAATCCACAACCCAAACAATGTTTCTGGAAACCCTTGCACTTTCCAGATTTGACAAGGCTTTTAAATGACCCCATCTGTCACGATCCGAGTTGGCCTCCTATGCTAACCAAGTTGCCTTCGGACATTCCAAATTTCGAGGCCAAACCTAATGAAGATCTTGCCGATCATGTGACTACCTTCCACTTATGGTGCTCGTCCAACTCATTAAGAGATGACTTCATTCAGTTGTGATTTTTTCCACGCACTCTCATAGGAAGTGTTGTGAAATGATACATCGAGCTCGACCGCTCAAGTTACTCTTCCTTCGGTGAATTAGCAATGGATTTCTTAAACCATTTCCAATTACCTTTGAGATACGATGTCGGCACTAAATTGCTAGCCAACTCCGAGCATACAAAAGCAAACCATATCTCGGATCACATTCGAGAATGGAGACACCGGAAGAGTTTGATTAAAGTGCCAGTCCCACCAGCATTCTTGCTTGAGTGGTTCCTTAAGTCTTTGGTAACCTAGTTTTCTAAAGATGTCACAACGTCCAGGGTGTTTTCCGAGGAAGATGAGATAATGAGAGCTCAACAACTAGAACTGATTTACTCTCAATCTGGTTTACTTTTCAAAAAAATTCCAGATGCACCGAGGTCAATACTTGACAAGACCAGACAAAGGTCTAGACCACATGCTGATGGCATTATTGGTTCAGCACAAATGAAGCTCATTGATCCATTGTCAAATCAATTGCAACAATTGTTGATACAACAGACAGCAGCCAACCAGACCACTAGTTCGGTTGTTCCCCCTACCCAAAAGTTATATGTACACAGTGTGAAAATGACAAACCCAAACGCCACCCAACAGCCTAATGGAAAGAAGAAACGATGAAATAAGGGAAAGGGGGATAAGAAACCCACTGATAATGTTGGCGGGGGCAACACTGAAAAGAAGAAGTCAAAGTGTCCTTGTAATCTTTGCAAGGAAGACCACCCGACCCATTAATGCCCTTAGCTTGCGGAGGCCCAGAAGTTATTGGCACAGCAATAGCCTATCTTGTTAATGAACCTGTTTCCACATGGGAAAAATCTAACTCAAGCCTCCTCGAGCGTGAAAGGGGGAAGTCAAGGACCCCCTCCATCTTCGAGTAATCCTTCATCCGCAAATGTGTATATGATGAAAGGTGAGGCCTATATATCGACTAGAGAACGTGATTAAAGAAATCCTAGCACCTCTAAGAAGGGTAAAGAAGCTGAAAACCCACATCTTCCTCTCCAGATTGAGAAGACGTTGGGAGAAACAATGACACGCATCCCAAAAGGTGCGTTCAAGAAAGCTTCTCACAATCCAAACACATGGGACACCCAAAACTACTCTGTGGTGGAGGATTTATCACAAACCCCTTGTGCGATGTCCACTTTGGAAGTCCTCTAGAGTTTCCCTTCCCAGAGAAAGGCTCTGTTAGCTTCCCTTGAATCTACTGAGACTTGTAATACGGGAATGATCATGCTTGATACAACCGACTTAAAACCTCGTCTTCCCTACCACATAAATTTTCATATAGTAGTGGCTTACACCACGAAAATGTTTACACAAAATATTTTTCATACAGTGGTGGATGAGGGTGCCTCGACATGCATGATGTCATTGGTGTGTTGGAAGGCCATATTCCAACCCGTTTTGTCTTCGTCACCTACTCTTCTTACAACCTTTGACGATTATTCCTTCCGACCATATGGGATCATTCCCTCTTTCCCCGTGTAGTTAGGGGGGAAAACTATGTGCGTCGAAGTTGAAGTGGTCGATGCATCTCTTGACTACAATATTTTGTTAGGAAGGAGTTGGACCTATGTTATGCAAGAAGTGGTCACGACAGTTTTCTAGGTCTTGTTGTTTCCACACAAGAGCTAGATCGTGACTATTGATCAGTTATCCTTCTCTCATCCTGACCCTTCATCGGGAGTCTCCATGGTCCCAATGATTGATAACCCTTAGCCCAACATCATCAACGTAGGGTTTGGTTTGTGCCCACCTTTGATGGGTACTTTTGATTACCCACCTCCGATTGGAAATATCCATTACATGTCGGCTGACCCCGACCAGCCTTAGGATGAAATCTTTAAAATCTCGTCGTTTCGCACAATGTACTTTAACGATCCATGGAATCTTCCTCCCCCATCAGCTATGATGGAAGGGACAGAGCACCATGGCATGGCCATGCCTCTGTCTGCGACAAAAGTTGCATACTCGATAATTCAATGAGCTTCTGTCAACCTTGATCTGACTCCTACACAAGAGTTAGATCCAGTGCTCGAGCCTATTTGGGCTCAAGGTTCCCTTGATGATACAGATTCTTTAGACTTAGTCTTGCCCTCAGACGAGGTGATTATTGAGGTAATGACTAGTCCGAATAGACCCTGGGATGATCTCCATAATAGATCTTACTTCCTCCCAGAGTTAATAAGAATTGAAGCAGGTGAATTCACTATGACTTTGAATGGAGATAAAGATTGTCCTATAAATCCTTTGGCAACGCATGTTGTTTACACTGAAGGAAATATGGAAAAAATAGTTGAAACGATACCTATTGACATCTCCAGAACCCCTGGCATCATGGAGAATATCTTCATTGGAGTGGATTGATCCCCCGAGGAGATTCATATCTACACAGATTTATTTAAAGAATTCTTCGACGTGTTTTCCTAGTCTTACAAGGAAATGCCAGGCATAGATCCAAGAATCGTCCAACATGAAATCAAGACTTATCCTGATGTCAAGCCAATCCAGTAGAAGCTTCATCCGGTCAATCCTAGGAAAGAAATAGCTATCAAGGCTGAAGTAGAGAAACTACTTAAAGTTGGTTTCATCTACCCCATCCAATTGACTCAATGGGTGTCAAATCACGTGCTAGTCAATAAAATATAGGGTACGATTCACGTATGTACGGAATTTCATGATCTAAACAAGGCATGCCCAAAAGATAATTTCCCCACACCATTTATTGACCAGATAGTCGATGAATGTGCAGGTTGCAAGGATTTTTCGTTCATGGATGGTTTTTCGGGATACAATCAGATACAAATCAAACCCGAAGACCAACACAAAACCACTTGCATTTGTCCATGGGGTACATTTTCTTATCTTAAGATGCCTTTTGGTCTGAAAAATGTTGGAGCTACGTTTCAGAGGGTCATGTATTTTGCTTTCCATGACCTCAAACACATAGTTGAGGCTTGTATTGATGATTTCGCATCACTATCTCACAAGAGAAATGACCATTCGGCACACCTCTGACTTATCCTTGAATGGTGTCTCTACTACCAAATTCGCTTAAATCCAAACAAGTGCAGTTTTTGTGTCACATCGGGTCGTCTGCTAGGTTTCATAGTTTTGACAACAGGGATCATGGTTGATCCTCTTAAGGTTGAGGCAATAGTTCAATTTCCTCCCCCGTGCACCATCCCTCATCTTCAAATTTTGCAAGGAAAAGAGAACTTTTTACGGCGTTTCATCGCAAACTATGCCGAGATCACAAAGGGTTTTATGTGTTTATTGAAGAAGGACATTCCTTTTCATTGGGACGAATCTTCTTAATGCTCTTTCGCAGCGTTGAAACATGCCCTCATATCTACCCCTCTACTTCGTCCACCCAATTATAATAAAGATTTCTTATTGTAATTGGTCGCTACCGAGTCGACCATCAGTATGGTCTTAGTTTGGGAGGATGATTTTCTCTCAGGATATGTGATTTATTACCTGAGCTGAGGCCTAGTTGGACTGGAACTCAATTATTCCCACATTGAAAAACTTGTGTTGGCAGCAGTCCATGTTGTCCAACGGTTCCGTCATTACATTTTGTTTCGCAAGACCACCGGCATTGTCATTGTGAATACATTTCAATACGTATTGACATGATGAGTCATCAGCAGAAAGATCAGTAGATGGATAGTTATCCTCCAGGAATTCAACTTGGAGTTCATTTCGACGAAATCCAAAAAGTCGATGGTCTTCGCGGAACTCATATCAAAACTTCCGGTCGAATCAAGTGATGTTATACCCAATGAGTTGCCTATCAAAGGAGACATGTTTTTTATCACATCTTCCGACCCCTGATATGGAGATGTTCTTGTCTATCTCCAGACATTGAAGTGTCCCACCTCTGCTTCTCGTGATGAGCATCGTCGTATACGCCATCAGGCTAAGAATTATCTAATACTCGAAGACACTTTGTATCGTCGAGGTGTAGACTACATCCTTCGATGATGTCTCACTCAATTAAAAGTGGAAATTGTGTTTAACAATTGCCACACTGGAGCATGTGGCGGTCATCTGTCTGGGTTGGAAACAGCATAAAAAATTCTACAAGCCGATTACTTATGGCTGACATTAATCAAAGATTGTGTTGAATCGATCAAGAAGTGCCACCCATGTCATATCTTCTCTCGGAATATGAGGTCACACCTCGCTCCCATGTTTCTTGTTATTACCGTTGGTCCCTTCACTAAATGGGGGATTGATTACACTACATGCAACCCCCCTTCAGCAAGGGGGCACCGCTATATCATCGTAGTAGTAGACTACTTCACCAAGTGGGTCGAAGCTATGCCAACATTTAAAGACGACGGGGAGACAGCATCTCTCTTTTTGTTCAACCAGATAATAGCAAGGTTCGGCATCCCAAGAGAGATTGTCACTAACCATGGCAGTCACTTTTAGAACAAAATGATGACCGAGTTAACATCAAATCTTGGGTTGTGGCAAGAACATTCATCACCCTACTACCCCCAAGTGAATGATTAGGTGGAAGTTGTAAATAAATATCTAATACCATTCTACAGTGAACGATCAATTTGTCCAAGTCAAATTGGCATTTGATGTTATAATCAGCCTTATGGGCTTACCGAACATTCGTTAAGACTGCAACCGGTTTCTCACCTTTTCAACTCGTTTACAGACTGGAAGCAGTCTTGCTCATAGAATGTCATATCCCATCTTTAAATTTGGCAGTACAGTTATTGCCAGACACTTCACCACTTGAAGAGCGTTTATTATATCTCAAGCAGCTC
>JASDQU010416480.1:0-10301 GCA_032191745.1 Picea mariana
GTGCTCAGCCACAGGGATGTCCACATCTCTATCTCACTGTGTTTCACAGGAGAACCACACTCACTAGTGCTCAGCCACTAGGATCACGTTCACCTGTGCTCAAGCACAAGCACATCCAACTCATCAGATCTTCTTTCTCATTGCGTTACATGGGAGAATCATTTGGAGTATCACATCATCTCAAATCTCTACTCAGAGGAGGATAATACACTGTTTCATCTCTGTCACAGAATGATAAACCCAACTCATGGGATTTTCCACACATTCACCTGTGCTCATCCACAGGCACATCCAACTCAACAGATCTTCTTTCTCACTATGTTACACAGGAGAATCATTTGGACTATCATCTCAACTCTCTGCATAGAGGAGGCCAACACAACGTTCCAGTTCTTTCTCAGATAGGAACCACACACCCATCTTATGGGCACACCCAAATCATGGGCTCTCTCTTAGGTCTGTGTCCTGGAGGATGTCTAACGCAACTGTAATCATCAACACTCCCTCTCATATAGGGAGGCATTCTCCATCAGGCCAAGTATTGCACGGAAGTACTCGAACTTCATCTTGGTTGTATTCATCAACACTCCCTCTCAGCTAGAGAGGTATTCTCCACCAAGTCAGATTCTCAAGGAAGTACTCGAACTTCATATTGGCAAGCAGTTTGGTGAAGATATTTGCAGTATGCTCATGTATAGGAAGGTACTGCACATGTACTTATTTTCTCTGCATCATGTCTCTGATATAATGATATTTTATCTCAATGTGTTTCGATCTATCATGAAACACAAGGTTCTCAGATAGCTTCACACAGCTCTGGTTTTCATAATGAACAGTAGTAGGATCCATCTCATGATCGAATAAATCTTGTCAGAAGATTGCGAAGCCACACTGCTTCACGGACTACCACACTCAATTCTATATACTTTGCTTCTATGATACTCAAGGCCACAGAGCTTTGTTTCCTGTTGCACTAGGAAACCATGGAAAACTCCAAGGTTAAACAACAATCGGATATGCTCTTCTGGTCCATTGTACTCTTTTCTCAATCTGTATCGGCATATCCCTACAAACTCAAGTTCACACTGGAGGCATATCTCAGGCCATATCCAATTGTGCCTCGTATATATCTCAATACATGCTTTACTGTTATCTAGTGAGTTTGTCTCGACTAACTCATGGATTGACTAAGCACATTCACTACATAACATATATCAGGTCTAGTGTTAACTAGATACATCAATGATCCAATCAGTTGTCGGTACACATGTGGATCAATCTTGTTTGAATCATCATCATTTATTTTTTGTCAAATCCATCACCATCGAAGTAGACATGGATTTGCATTCTATCATATTGATCTTTTTTGTAACGGGTTTACTGGGTCAGGTGTCTCATCATAGGAAACTCCCTCTGTTTGTGGGAATCCTCTAGTTACAGATGTCTCTTTGTATTTCTCAACACTTCCATTAGCTACATGCTTTATCTTATAGATCCACTTGGAAGTCACCAAAGACTTCCCTTTTGGTCCCGGAACAACATCTCATACATCATTCTTTAATATATATTGGAATTCTTCTTCCATGGCATCTTTCCATGCATGTTCACTTGTTGCTTTTCCATGACAAGGAGGCTCAGAATCAATGAAGTGGCTCAAGGATGAAGGGTAGCTAAAAAATATCTTTTTATTTCTTGGGATGTGCCTTGAGGGGCTTGTATGTTCCTCTGCCTCCTGCAAAGTTTGTCAAACCTAGGAAGGCATTTTATGCCTTACTGCAGTGTCTCTAGGCATATCAACTAGAGAAACTGGATCAAATGGAATAATTTTTGTCTTCCTTTGAACTATTGAAGAGGGAGAAGGTATTGTCTCTTCCTTCTTCTCATTTTTGTTTGACTCCCTCTGAGTCAAGTAACTCTCTCTGAAGTCTGAAGGATGGTTGTATTATTTTACTTGTTTGCTATATGTTTTATGTCTTCAGGTTCTCTACTTGACTAGCATAATAATCAATCAATAAGGTTTGGAGTCCCGTACCAGGGAAAATGATCCAAGTCATGAGGGCTCCCATACTAGAGATAATACCCTTCACTTATTAAGAATGCAATCAACTATAAGTTTAATGATCAAACAATTTATCTGGGTCTGCAGTCATGCTCAATTATGTATTTGGTTTAGAGGAAGTAATTTTCATCTCTCTTATCTTCATCCTTTTGGGGTGGGTCTGGATCAATGTCAGCAGTGAAATCATATTTCCTTCCTTTCTTCCTGGTTGGACAATTTATTGCATAGTGTCCATATTTGTCACATCTAAAGCACTGAATCTCTAAAGAATCTCTTCTCTAATTATGACCTGAAGTTGATGGCATATTCTCATGTTTGAATGTTTGTCTGAATCTTCTCTTGAATCTTCCTCCTTTCCTTGTATGAAGTGCAAGAGCATGATTGTCATTAGTGGGATCTTCTACTCCTCTATTTCTAATTCTAAGTTCTTCTTGAGTACAGTCTGTCCACAGATGATCGAAAGTTGGTAATTTTTCTCTTCCACTGATGCTTTGAAGAAAAGGGTCCAATTGTTTTGGAAGATTGTTGAGATTAGATAAGACAAGTTCTCTGTCAGACATGATTTCTCCAATGGCACCTGGTTGATCTTTAATCTCTGATATTTTCATAAAGAAGGTAGCAATTGTATCACCTTTTTTCATGTTGGTACTTTGAAGCTAGCCCTTTAAGGTAAGGGCTCTGAGGGTGTTTTCACTTTCAAACATATCTTTCAGTGCTTCATACATTTCATAAGTTGTCTTTAGGTTGGCAATACAAGGTAGGAGATGATCTCTTACTGAGTAGATGATTATTTTTCTTGCTTTGACATCTTATTCCCTTCTTATTTCCTTCTCTTCATTAGTATTTGTTTCTGGTAAAGTCTTTGTTATCACACTCAAAATGTCATATTCTTCAAGGGTGACCTAAATCCTTGACTTCTAGGAGTTGAAGTTGCTTGATCCATCAATCCTATCTTCCACTAAGGTTATGCTTTTCATATTTTTGGATTTCTTCACAAACTCTGGCAAAATGGACTTAGAAAACCTAATGGCTAGGTTAGACTAGTAACCTTAGGTTTTGTTGGGCTTATGACTACCAAAAATAATCTTTGAGAGTGTCACAGGAATACTTGTTGAGCTGAAATGTTTCTTCAATGAGTTGCGAGAACCCTAAAATCAAAATTCTGCAGAAAGTTGTGGAACCCTAGAAACCCTAGGGCCAAAAATTCAAATCCATAGAATTTCACTTTGAGAGTCTATGGAGGTGTGATGAGGGAGGAGGTACACCCTTATCCAAATTTCATCCCCAACATCCAAGTGTAAAGTCCTGAAAAGGCCAAACAAGAGAGAGTCGTATGGATTTTTCAGAAACCCTAGAGGTTGTACAAAACTGCAGAAGAAGAGCGGCTTAGCTTTTAGTGCTTATGCAGGGATTCTTCAAGACCTATGCTCTGATACCATGTTTATTTTTCAATAATCTAGGCTTAAGCATGAATTTCATTCCATTTTTAGAATTTCACTTAAACCATAAACAATTTTTTGCAGCAACCAAGATCACAAGAAGAAACACCATGCACAAGTACACAAGAAGTATCCTGGGAAACCCTTCTCAACAAGGGAAGAAAACCCAACCAATCCTTTTCTATATTCTTCAAGAGAAAGACCTCCACCACCATAGATACCTAGCACACAAGAGGGTGCTCACAAACCCTAGAAGACTAGTGCCCAAGAGAGGTGTGCACTTTTCCCAAGAACAAGTGTTTGCTAAAATTTCCAAACTCACACTTGTGTTGTTATGCCTCAATGGGGAATTTTACCTTTATTTATATTAGACTGAACCTGTAAACAATAGTGTATATTGGCACAACAGGGACGACCTCAATAACTATAATATAATTAATAATTACAATAGTAATTATCTTTTACATTAATTATATTTTACATTAATTATCTTTCACTTTATGGTGGGGCCGACCTGTACCCTTTACATCACAAATAGGGTTACAGGTAAGTCTCACTCTTGTACAATATAGAAAGGGATCACATACACCCACTAGTGCTCAACCACTAGGGGCACATCCATTTGTGCTCAGCCACAGGGATGTCCACATCTCTATCTCACTGCGTCTCACAGGAGAACCACACTCACTAGTGCTCAGCCACTAGGATCACGTTCACCTGTGCTCAACCACAGGCATGTCCAACTCAGAAGATCTTCTTTCTCATTGTGTTACACAAGAGAATCATATGGAGTATAACATCATCTCAACTCTCTGCTCAGAGGAGGCTAATACATCGTTTCATCTTTGTCCTAGAACAATGCACCCAACTCATGGGATTTTCCACACATTCACCTGTGCTCAGCCACAAGCACGTCCAAATCAGCAGATCTTCTTTCTCACTACGTTACACAAGATAATCATCTGGAGTATCATCCCAAATCTCTGCACAGAGGAGTCCATCACAACGTTCCAGCTCTGTCTCGGATAGGAACCACACACCCATCTTATGGGCACACCCAACTCATGGGATCTCTCTCAGGTCTTTGTCCTGGAGGATGTCTCACGCAGCTGTAATCATCAACTCAGACTCACCAGCCTCATAATCACATAGGCTCTCTGGCATCAAAAGATAAACATTCACATGTACATATATATAGCTCATCATTGTGTAATTCCATGTCATTACCACACACTTACCCAAGTGTGCGCAACACAGTGGAATGTGTGCACTTACCCAGGTGCACATAACACAAAAAATCTGCACGTGCTATATTTATAACAATTCCCTGCACACTTGTTCGGATGCACGCAACACCAAAAAATCTAGGTGTCAATGGATCTCCAGCCTAAATGTTTCTTACATTTACACTTGGTACTTTTTAGCACTGAGATTCACCCTCAAATTGTGGGAGGATAAGCCCAATACCCATCAGAAAGTTTGTGGATTAAAAGGGTGTGAGTGGGTGAGTCAGCGAGACTTTAAAGAAAGGAAAGAGAATGGAGATCACTGCAGATCAGTGATAGGTCATTTGGATATGGATTCATAAAAATTCTATTGATTGAAGGCATTTAAGATCCCTATCAAACAAAAATATTTAAGTGGTGATGGGAAAGAGAAAGATAGAAAGTGTCTGAATGATAAACCATAAAAAATGGGCAAGATGACCGCAAATCCTCCACCGCCTCAAGAATCTAGAAATCAGAGGGTTTACAATGATCCAGACAAGAAGAAAAATAGAGAACCTCTGATGAACCATGAAAGATGGGCATGACGACAATAGATCCTCCATCGCCTCATGGATCCATAAATCAAAGAGATTACATCTAGACAAGCAAGAGAAACCGAAAATCTTCGTTGAACCATGAAACATGGGCATGATGACAACAGATCCTCCATCATCTCAGGAATCCATAAATCAGAGAGATTACACCCAGACAAGAAAGAGAAACAAAAAATTCTATTGAACCATGGAAGATGGGCATGACGACAACAGATCCTCCATCGCCTCAGGGATCCATAAATCAGAGAGATTACATCCAGACAAGAATGAAACAGGAAATGAAAAATAAGAAGACGATTTGATATAACAATTTACAATCTAGGCCCTCATGCTTACAACAAAAATACAGTCATAAAAACTCTTAAAGCTTTCCCCGGTCTGGGAAAAACTGCCCCCCCCCCCCNATCAAAGCTGATCTATTTTATATCATCTCAGTTCACCTCTGCCAAGAGTGTGATCTGGCCATTTCATTCATATATTTTCATCCGAGCAGTATTCTATCAGACTATGCATGTATCCTCCTGTCAGATGCAAATTCAGCTCGGCATGGGCCTATAGGAAAACTTCATCCACCATGGTACCTTGGGATGACAACTCTGTTTTCCACAGCCGGCTCCCCCATACTTTCTAATTACTGAGTGAAATGAGGTTTCAACCACCATTCCTTTATTTTATTAACTGAACCCTTGAGATCGGGACAAGGCTTAGTGCCTAGGGGGGAAGCCACGTGTTGCTCTCATATTGGACGCTATATGAGCATGTGATTGCAAGTACATCAAAATCGATTTGAACTCACATCGCTTTTGGGCCCGAAATACACTTCCTTCTGCCATGTATCCCTTTCTCAATACCATGGTTCTGATTTAGCCCACCCTCAAAATTTTAAAGCTCGAGCACCTTCCAACCCCGCAATGGAGCGTGACCACTGATCTTGTGATATGGGACGGGGCCCTTTGATCAATGGCTCAGCTCTGGTGCTTTTATATGGACGAATCAGATCTACTTCTTCTCAAATCAATAGTGGCGATTTTCTTCGCAATTCAAGCTTCAGAGTTTTCAATTCTCAAACTTCATTTTCCTCTAAGCAAATCCTTTGGAGCCAAGGATCCGACAACACGTGGCTTCAATAGATCAATGGATGAGATCCTTTCAGTTCTCCTAACTTCGAAGAAATCAAATCTCAAACCTCCTCTGCCTTCAGTGCTTTTACCCGAAGCTAGCGATATAATGACGTGTGGCTTCCATAGATCAACGACCGAGATCCTTTCATGTCTCTAGACTTTAGAGAAATCAAATCTCAAACCTCCTCTACCTTCAGTTCTTTTACCCAGAGCTATGGATCTAGTGATGTGTGGCCTCCTGAGATCGACGATCGAGATGCTTTCAAGAAAATCCTCTCAAGCGATGGATCAGATGACGCGTGGCCCCCCGCAGATCGACAATCTAGATTCACTTCGGGCTTTCGACACTTATGGATTTAGGATTTTCAAATGTGAAACATGAAAAATCTCTTGGAAGAAAAATTTTGAAGTGACGTGGTGGCCTAACGTCATACGATGTCACGATTGTTGATGTGTCATGAAAAAAAGGGTGACATGTGTCACGACCAAATGACCCGGAATGAGTGCCACGTGTCATGACTGGTGAGTGTGCCACATGCTTCGACACTTTGGGCTTCGTCTCTTTGAGACTTCGGCACTTCAGCCATTTGATGCTTTAGGACTACGAGACTTTGGCTATTCGACGCTTTGGGACTTCAGGACTTCGGCCATTCGGCGCTTCAGTCTTCAGCCCCTTGGCACTTCGGGACTTCGACACTTCGGCGACTTTGACGCTTCGAGACTTCGGCACTTCGGCAACTTCCGCACTTCGGCGCTTTGGTAGTTTTCAATGCTTAACTCCCACAATCCTCCGGAGCATCAAATTTCGAAGTGAGGGATATGCTTCCACATGTCCCCTTGGCTTGGATGGCTCAGATTAATTCAGGAGTTCGGGCTTCAGCTCTTTAATAACTTTGTGCACTTCTCATTTTAAATCTCCCGAAGCCCATTTCCACGAACCCTCGGATCAATTGTCACATGTCTCCCTCAAGATCTACGGCTTATCATCATTTCGGGTTTCGGGGCTTTCGGACTTTTTCTCTGGCACTATACTTCGTGCAATTTTTGAGTTTTGAATGCATGTGAGCCATTGATATGAACTGCTCCTAGAATATCTTCCGCTGAAAGATTAAACCTCCTTGTTGCTTGTGTTTCAAGACCGAAATAGACTGCTTTAAGTGTTGCACTTCGACACTTCATGTATAGAGCACGAATACGGACGACCTGTTGCCCTTGAAAACTATAAGTGATAACATTTGGCTCCACAGGAGATGGAATGCTCCCTGTGAGCTGCCAAGAACGCGCAATTCTAGTGCCTTAGCTATTGGGCTATGGAGTCTAGCTCAAAACTTTCATTGAAGAAAGTAGGAAAATATGTACACTACTCTACTAAAAAATGAAAATGAACACATGGGCTCCAGAAGGATCTTATTTATGTACAATCCTAGGCTAACTTATTTTTACAACGTGCTAGGTGAAAGCAAACTTCCACCATAGCCACCCAAACTGTGTGGTAATATGATTTTTTTCTTCACTGCAAATGATCCACAAAAGTTAAAGGAAGTATGAAAGCATAAAGAAAACATGTCTTGGAACACTGACAATACCCCCAAATGATGATAAGACGAATAATTTTGCAGGCTCCAATGCTTTTGGAAAACACATCTCCATATATAACCCCACAGGGTCACAAAATTTATAATCAGGAAAGCTCAACTGGTAAGAAATTACCTATTGTCCTTCATTGTTTCTCACCCGTCGTTTGATGTTCTCAGAGTGTACAGGTGGGTGGAGAACTGATGCAAGTTGGCTAATCCCAGGTGATATCTACTCATTTACAGGCTCTGGAAAGGAGATAAACTGCACATTTATCTCTTCCATTTCTCATTCATAAGAAGGGTTGCCCAAAACATTTGTTTCAAGGACCGGCACATCCTCTACATTTCCTTCATAAGAGCAGCAAGCAAAATCTGCCTTCAATTCTGAAAAGATAGGAAAAAACATAGAGGAATCTTCCCCAGCTTTGGTCACTAGCTTATCATCTATCTCAACTTTGTACTCAGGAGAAATACATACTGTAGAATACACCTGATCTTCGACATTGGAATATTCATAAGAGACATGTTGATCTTCATGAACACTTAAAACAACAAATACATCTGATATGATGCCAAACATTTCTATGTTATTTCTATCATAATGAATATCATTCAACACCTCATGATCTTCATGGAAAATGCTTTCTTTCACAATAAATGCTTCATCACAAATCCGGTCTTTGTGACAGGTTGAATCTTTATAAAGCAAAGAAAACTCATCACAACATTTTTCATAAAGATACTCAGCTAAGAAAAAATCTTTACAAAACGAATTGAAAGATGCATGAAAACCTGTCAAAGAGATGATGCTTGCAATGGGAAGAGATCGACACCAATCATGAGCAATCGCCTTTAATGAATACTTGAAAATCTTAATCTAAACATCTTCATGCACGATATGAAGACGATGAATAAATTCATAAAAGTCCAGCAAATGCTCAGCTGGTACTTCCCACTCTTTTCCTCAGAATTTAGGAAGGCTTCCTTCCCATTCATCTCTATCAGGCAGTGGATTAGGGAAACCAACTATTTTCAAAAAATCTTAGAAGGCAAACCTCTGAGCTAAAATATTTTCCATTTCAAAATAGTGCAGTCACCATGGTGAAAGATGAGCCATCAGAATAATGTGTCCAGCATCAGTTCACCATCTAAAACTGGATCTCTGAAATATCATTCTTCCCGGGGAGCTTTTCAATCTTTGACAGCAGCTAAAAGCCTTCACGAGAAAGATTTCCTTTCTTGATAATCTTCTCTGGGTCAGCTTCAGGTGTTGCTAGAGGCAGCTGTGGATTATACCTCGTGTGTCTGCCTCTGGGAGCCACAACTGAAACAATGGAGTCGCCAGGTGCAAGTTGCAATCTTCAAGTTACTGATATTCGATGCACCTTCAGAATCAGAATTTCTTTGTCTTTCTATCCCAGGGAAATGTCTTCAATTCGTTCCCCGACAATGGCGCCATGAATGTTATCACCGAGAGTCACCCTCATATTGCGAGAGGATAAGCCCAGTACCCATGAAAAAGTTTGTGGATTAAAAGGGTGTGAGTGGGTGAGTCAGCGAGACTTTAAAGAAAGGAAAGAGAACGAAGGTCATTGTAGATCAGTGATAGGTCATTGGGTTATGGAGTCATAAACAGTCTGCTGAATGAAGGCATTTAAGATCCCTACCAGACAAAAGGATTTAAGTGGTGATGGGAAAGAGAAAGATAAAAAGTGTCTGAATGATAAACCATAAAAAATGGGCAAGATGACCACAAATCCTCCACCGCCTCAAGAATCTAGAAATCAAAGGGTTTACAATGATCCATACAAGAAGAAAAACAAAGAACTTTTGTTGAACCATGAAAGATGGGCATGATGGCAACATATCCTCCATCGCCTCAGGGATCCATAAATCAGAGAGATTACATCCAGACAAGAAGAGAAATAGAAAATGTCTGTTGAACCATGAAATATGGGCATGATGACAACAGATCCTCCATCATCTTAGGAATCCATAAATCAGAGAGATTACACCCAAACAAGAAAGAGAAACAGAAATGTCTATTGAACTATGAAAGATGGGCATGATGGCAACAGATCCTCCATCACCTGAGGGATCCATAAATCATAGAGATTACATCCAGACAAGAATAAAAATAGGATATGAAAACTAATAAGACAGTTTGATATAACAACTTGAAGGAATCTTCATTAACATAAGAATTTACAATCCAAGCCCTCAGGCTTACAACAAAAATAGAGTCATAACAACTTTCAAAGATTTCCCCGATCTAGGAAAAAC
>JASDQU010416482.1:0-10301 GCA_032191745.1 Picea mariana
AAAAGTTGTGTGAGAAATTGAAATGATAAGTTGAAACAAGCCTTATTCTATTAAATTCTTTATAACAAATGTTAATGGTGATGGATCAAGTGGTGGTTTTCACATAAGAAAATCTTCCACGTGATAATTCAAACCTCTAAAACTTTGCATGTCAAATACAAGTGTTAAAGCACACCATTAATCCAACTAGAATTCCAAATAAAACGTAAAAGGATTTTTTCATTAAGAAAAGGATTTCTTCAAGTAAATGCCACCACATAATCATCCAATTTTTAAAATTGAAAACTCATTACGAAGTGTAGCCATCACCATCTTGGAAAAGTGATTAAGCTAACTTCAAGGATCTTTCTATGTTGCAAATGAAAATACCAATAATATTTTATCAAGTGGATTGGATTTCTACTCCATAAGTCATATTAGTCGGTTGTACAATCATCGGCACAACCATTCCATCCACCATGACATAATGGAAAGGATAAAGAGATGAGATGTAGACCACTCCAACTGCATGTTTGTTGCTCCAACCTGTGCCTTACAATTTCAGAGTAGCAAACTTATGATGCCTATCATTTATCATTCAGTCTGCACAACCATTCCATCCACCAAGATATAATAGAAAGGATAAAGAGATGGGATGTAGACCACTCCACTTGCATGTTTGTTTCTCCAACCTTCGCCTTACAATTTCAAAGTAGCAAACTTATGATGCCTTTCCTCCAAAACCTCCACCACAATCGACATCATGAATGGAGTGATAGAATAAAAAATCGAAGGGAAAGGATACTCATACTCAAATAATAGTTCATAAGGTTTTTTCTATTAATGGTTTCTTAAATGAGAGAAACATTTTCTCAAGCATAACATTCACAAGAAATGGTAGAAACTAGAGGGATCACTCTAATCAAGGAGTTACAAATGAAAGCTCAAGATTGAACCTATTAAAATCTAAGAATGTTATCAAACAAGATTATGAGAATATCTCTTTCAAAGTAAATAAAAATGTAGGAAACGATTCATCAAGATGGTTCTTCATTCCCATGTCACTTCTCAATTTGTGATGACAAACTTAAAATTGATCTTTCTCTCACTCTTAATTACCAAATATTTATCCTCCTTTCTCCTAATAGTGCCCAACAATTCAAAATGTATTTGATATTGTTGTATATTGATTATTCTAGTGTTCAAAATCTCTCTCTCTCAATTACGATAGTGAAAAACATATTTTCATGGATGATGGATAACTCCAGACACCCAAAGACTCAACACTTTCATGTCGAGCTACAGAATGCACCATTAGAGGGAAATTAAACGGTCTCATTTTCATATACGAAGAAACATAAAACTATTAAATATTGAGAATGCCAACCAAGAAACCTTAATGTACTTGCAACTTGATTTTTTAAAGGGAGAGACAAGTGTGTGGATTTTGGGAACTTGGCATCACCTCAAATATGAATAAAATGCATGTTTTATTGTTGTGATGTCTTTAGAAAAGATTAAACCTAAAAAAATTATTGGAGAAGGGAAAGAACATTTATATCATGAAGAAGGAGGTTGTTGGGGTGAAACAAAGAGGAAATGTGGAAAATAGGTTTGTAACGTCCCCAGCCCCAAGCTGGGCCACTCTACACAAAAACTAACTTCTGTCACGATTGAATTTACAATTTCCTTTGAATTTATTTGAATTCTTCTTATGGGTTATTACCAAGATGTAACAATCCCTTTTACTGACACACTTAAAAGTTTGTCTCTGATACCATAGTGTCACGTTCCTAGTCACGCATGATGGCCATGTGACACCAGTTGTTTTCTTTTCAGTCACATTAGACTTACATGTTTTCTTATAATTACTACCTTTATATATTTGATATCTTAAGATGATAATTCCTACCACCAACAAGTATTAAATATCTCGGATATCATCTCATTAACTTAAAATTCCCTACATATGAACACACATGCAATTCTACAACATATATAAACCATACATAAATATATAAATAATTACAACAACATATTCAATATATTATACATAGTAAACAACATGCAAATACACATAAGAAAACTTATATTTTATGTAAACCACCAACTGCATGCAGAAATTAGACGTTCCTCCCAACCATAGACTTTGTTGCTCATAAACTTTCAGCAATAGTTTACCCTCAAGATGAGACTAGAAATCCACCAGGGAAGGCTTCCTAGGCTAGATTAAATTTTGTACTCAACAATTAATCTCAGGTCAAGGTGCCAACTTCTGCAGCTAGCCTATAGACTCTCATTTTCCACATGCCTCTCCTACCCCAAGAAGTGTGCTCCTTCTCTGCTCAATAGTCCTCCAACTACCCCACTCCCCTTCTGGGGATTTAACAACATGTCATATAGAAAGTCTCAGAGCCCTGCAACTATTTCCTAGTGCACTAGCAAATGGTCTTTAACATTTCTCTCACCAGAGAGAGACTTGAACTTCCATGGGCCTAACAACCTTCCTCCTCAAAGTACATAAATCTTGATATTCTTGTTACTAGTCACTTCCTTGATCTTTCCCTGTATTGATATGAGATCCAGATGAAAAAATATAGATGGTAAGAAATGAAGGTTCTAATGATCAGGGCATGATGATAATATCCTTTAATGCTTAAGGCCGGACGATGGAGTGCAAGAATAAATCCCTCAAAATGACAAGATGATCCAAAAATACACTAAGTTTCCCAACATATCTGCATGCTCCCAACTAGAAACTTATCTTCATGAAGATTCATGAGCTCCACATGTATACGTTCCCCTGCTCTTGGAAATTAGATTATGACATCTCAAGATTTGGACTTTAGGGAATATTAAAAAATTATTTCCCTAACTTAACCCCCCCTTGGCTTAGCTCCTCCTCCTAGACCCTTAGGCCCCTTTCCCTCTAGTGGAGTTCTTAGTCCCCCATACTCTTTTGTCTGATTTGTACGCAACAACGATGTATTTTATTAATAATATGTGTGATACATATTACAAACATTTTGTCATCATATAGGCACTTTGGCCACCAAACATATGTACAATGGCACTCAGGCCCAAAATAACTTGGTTCACTGGGCTACGTGTACAATTACCTCTTGGGGTTTGGCCTAGGGGTATAAAATTCCCCTACCCCTTATTTATGCACTGTCCTTAGTGCATTATGTACACATGTACAAAAAAAATTCTTTGAAAATCTCCAAAAAGATGCAAGTGCTATCCCCTCTTGGCATCTTTGTATTCCCAGGTTGCATCTTCAGGACTGTAACAAGTACATTAGACCTTTACTATATTTATGGCTCAATTTCGGAGCTGGTTGACCTTTCAATCCAATATTCACATAGGTTGTACTTATAAATCTCATTCTTTACCTGCCTAAATCACATTCCAATCCGTTATATTATTAGCATCAGACAAATACTTGTTAAGCAAAGACACATGGAATACATTATGAATGCACATGGATGCAGGTAATGCAAGCATGTATGCAACAAGAGAAATCCATTCTAGGATTTCAAAGGGTCCACAGTATCCTTCTGCAAGCTTTGAACAACTCCCCAATTTCAAAGAGCTTCTCTTCACCTTCACTTTTAGAAACACATGGTCACCAAATTTAAACTCTCTATCAGTTTTGTTCTTATATGCATAGATTTTCTACCTATCCAAGGAAGACTTTAAATTCTGCTTTATCTTCACCATTTGATCTTCCATTTCTTTGAGCAATTATGGCCCAACCACTGCTTTGTATACTGGGTTGTCCCAACTTATAGGGGTATTTCACTTTCTACTAGATAATGCCTCAAATGGGATCATCTTCAAAGATGCTTGATACCCATTATTATAGGAAAATTCAACTAAGTGTAAATAGTCTTCCCATTTTGATGGTTTATCCATCACATGCATTCTTAGCATATCTTCAATTACTTGATTGATTCTCTCTATTTTTCCGTCATAATCCCAGTGATATGTTGTGCTAAAGTTCAGATGGGTCCTAGATCCTTTGAACAATCCCTTCGGAAATTTTGATGTAAACTTGTGATATCTGTCATAAACTATTGCCTTAGGCACACCATGAAGCCTGGAAATTTATCTCATATAGATATATGGAATATTAACTACCTTGTGAGTCATCTTTAATGGAATAAATTTAGCAACTTTGGTGATTTTAGGCACCACCACCATGATGGAGTCATGTTGCTTCACTGTTCTAGGAAACTTGGTGATGAAATCAATTGCCACCATTTCCCATTTCCACTCAGGAATAGGAAATGGTTTTAGTAAACCAACTAGATGTTTATGCACAACCTTGACCTTATGAAATTCAAGACATCTGGCTATATAATAAACCACTTATTTCTTCATACCCGACCAATAATACTGGATTTTGACAACTACAATTGTTTTTTGGTACCTCAGTTTCCCAACATAAGACACATTATGCATCTCTCTTAGCATCATATTCCCTAGTTCTTGAGAAGTAGGTACATAAGTTCTACCTTTATACAAAAGGATTTCATATTCTCTCATCTCATAGTATTTAGTTTTCTATTGTAAATTATCTTGCTATAATTTTTCCATTGTCTGCACATAGTGTTGATCTAATTTTGCAGCTTCTAAAATTTTGAATTGTATATCATGTTTTCACATGCTTATGGATATAGCATGCATCTCATGCACCATTTTTTTGAGTGCATTATCCACCTTGTTATCTTTTCCTTTGATATGATTTATATCAAAGTCATGTTCATTAATAAATTCCATCCATCCAATTTGCCTAACATTTAGAGTTGGTTGTCCAGACAAATACTTCAAACCACTATGGTTTGTCCTCAATTCAAATCTTCTTCCCATAAGGTAGTGAATCCACATCTTCAATGCATGCACTATGGCTACCAATTCTAAATCATGAGTAGTGTAATGTCTCTCGTGCTCCTTTAACTTTCTTGATTCATAGCATATCACATTCCCATTTTGACTAAGGACTCCACCGATTCCTTATTTGCATGCATCAATGCACACAACAAATTCTTTATCAGGATCAACAATATTTAATATAGGTGCACTCTTCAATAAGTATTTCAAGTGATGAAAACTTCTTTCACAATCCACAATCCATTCAAATATTACACCCTTCTTTTGCAAGGAAGTTATTGTGTGAGCAATCTTTGAAAAACCTTCAATGAACCTTCGATAGTATGCAACAACTCCCATGAAATATCTCACCTCTGAGACATTTTTTGGTATTGGCCACCCCTTGATGGATCTTATCTTTTTAGGGTCCATAGCTATCCCTTCCTATGAAATGATATGGCCCAAATAATGTATATGCCTTTGATAGAATGAGCACTTGCTCAATTTTTCACACAATTGATGTTCCCTCAATACTTGTAGCATCATCCTTAATTTTTTATCATTATCTTCTTTATATTTCGACTAGAAAATAATATCATCCAGAAAGACAATGACAAACTTATCCAAGTAATTTCTGAAAAATGCCATTCATCAAACACATAAAGATAGTTGGTGCATTTGACAACCCAAATGGAACTATTGTAAACTCATAATGGCCATATCTCATTCTGAAAGCAGTCTTGTTGATATATTATTCTTTTATTCTCACTTAATGATAGCTTGATCTCAGGTAAATCTTGGAGAATACATTTTCATCTTTGAGCTGATCAAATAGATTATCTATCCTTGGAAAAGGATACTTGTTCTTTACAGTCATGTTGCTCAACTTCCTAAAGTCAATACATAATCTTAGGGTACCATCTTTCTTTTTGGAAAATAACACTAGGGAAAACCAAGGGGCTACACTTGGGCGCATATGCCCCTTCTTCAAGAGTTCCTCAAGTTTCATTTGTAATCCCTTCAATTCTGGTGTACTCATTCTATAAGGACTCTTGGACACCGATGCAAATCCAGACATCATATTAATAGAGAAATCTATATCTCTTTTCGGTGGAAACCCTGATACATCTCTAAATACATCTTCGAACTATTTTAAGACTGCATAGTCTTCAATTCTTGGAAATTTTTCCTTAGGTGCCTCCTCCATATGCACTGCAAAAATTTGGAATCCTTTCTCAAAGATTTTCTTTAGCTACAAAGTTGAAACTTCTCTAAGGGTTACTGCTCTTGGAATACCTAGAATTGTCGTCACATTTCCTTCTTTATCCAAGAAAGGAAATTCTTTGTTATAGAAATATAGGAAAACATGATTATTTTCCAAATAATCTATACCAATTAGGAAGTCATATGATCCCAAAGGTATGATGTTCAAATCATCCTTTGTACACAGTCCATTCATGTCCATTGGAAAACCCTTGACTATCTCATTAATAATTATTTTAGATCTTTTAGCTAATTGACCAACAAAGGTTTTCCAAGATTGCTTCTTGTCAAATCAAATATTTACACCATCTTAGGATCCATATAAATATGACTAGATCCTAAATCAACCAAAATAGAAATAGGTTGATCATTTATCTTACCTTCTACTTCAGTCATGCGAGATTAAAACTCAACTTGCTTATTGTCCAAGGATGCATAGATTATTTTCATACTTTTTCCCATGTCCTCAATTGTTTCAACATGTTGTACATTGTGAACAATCCTCACTTTCTCACCTATATGAGGGAAATATCTCTACGTATGATCTCCTTCACAACACCAACATTTCATGGGATTATACCTTGGTATTTTTCCCAATGTTTCTGACATTCAAGACTCATTAGGAGCTAGTTTCCCTTGCGAATTATTTCTAAACAAGGGTGTATGTTTTCCATTCTTCCTTGACTCCATCTTGCCCCTATTCTTATCTGCCCAAGCCTTGTGGAAGTTTGGTATTCCTCTATGATGACCATAGAGGCACTTGGATCTTTCTATTGCTTCATCCAATGTTTTGGGATCATCATATTGTATCTTGTCATTGAAAATTGATGGAATCCCACTAAGAAACCTTTGAATCGTGACTTGTTCATATTTAATGAATTGAACATACTTCAATTGTTCCAAGAATATTCTTTCATATTCATTCATAGTCATACTCCCAAGCTTGAGTTCAAAGAACTCCATCTTCCTATCATAATAACATTTAGTCAAGTATTACTTCTGAAAGTACTTATTCAACTACTTCCAAGTGATCTTCTTCTCATCAATGTGTTGTAATTGCACAAGCTGGTCTGACCACATTGATGCTTTTTATTTCAGCTGGTATATGGAAATTCTTCCTTCGACTTGTGAGGAATAATTGTGCAACTGAAAGTATTTCCTCATTCCCAACATCCAAGTCTCTGCATCTTCATCTTTATTGTTCTCACCATCGAATATAGGAGGTTTATTGTTATTCATTTCTCCTTGTAGTTCATCCACCCCATACCTCCTATTATGCTTCCTGATAGGTGATATACTCAGATTGTTGTATTCCCTTCTAGTTGAGTGCCATGGTGAGTGATGATGATGTCTACTCACACTTCTAGATCATTTTCTTATGAAAAGAGATCTATGATTCCTGAACTTGCTTTACTATGTCTCCTTATCTATTGTCTCCTCTATTATATCTAATCTATGCAACATCTTGATGTTGAAGCCATCTTGTTGTTCTTTATCCTTCATAAGTCTCTCATTATCAACCTTATATATTTGCACATTGAGTTGTATAATCTTGATAGATTTGCATGCTCTCCTCTCTGCCTTATCCATGCCCATTGGATTTAGTTACTGTAGCACCCATTCCCATAACAAATATTCTACCTTAATCTTCATAATTGTAAGTTCCTTGGGAATCATCCATGTCTCTGATCTCTGATCTTTCTACTCAATTATGTTTGGTTCTATTCATGTTCTTTTTTCTACAAAATGTGCATGCAACATGATTTGTAAGAATAAAATAATTTAACAAATCCATTATTGTATGCAACATTCTATTCTTCACAATTTCATGAGAAACAATTTATTTTTGATTTCTTATGGATTCTTTCCTTTTCCCGCGACCTTTCCCACGACTATTCTCATGCTCAATTCTAAATCTTGAGAAAAATGTTATTGATGGAATCACAAGGAAAGAAGTATCCATTAGCTTCGAATAAAATAACTTTGATTCTCATCTACCATCTGATTATCCCTCTAAATTTAATCTCAGTCGTTAAAACACGTCATCCATACTTAGATACTTTTTAGATTTTTGTTGTGGGTTCACTACCCATTCTCTATTCTTGTCACGTTTTCTGTGGTCTACGAAATGCAGCCTCACATTCCACCACATTTATTTCACACCCGAGTGGACCCACAAATGTATTAAGTCTTTCACCACTCTTTCTTGTATGTTTATGTGTTATCGTAGGTCCGTGGTCATTTCCTTATGCTTCATCACTTCTGTGATACTTCAATACTTTTCCAAGATCTTGAAGTTCACTATAGGTTCACGGGTCTGCGAGTTGGTGTGATTTCTTTCCAACAAATTCGATCCTCTAAATGCTACGTGGTAACTTAACATTTAGACAAATTCGAAGATATTACCACAGTTTCGCGGAACTAGAAGTTGGCCTGCCACATGGCTCCACATCATCTACCAACTGTCCTTCCATCCACTGTGTACCCACCACCATGGTAGTACATGTCATTCTTCTAAAATGTCAGTTGACAGATGGCCCCGATGTCATGCTCACGTCATTGTACATACAAATATCCAAATTTTTCCATAATTCCTAGCTCGACCGCCATTGTAGTTTTGGAACTAATCTTAATATGGTCAATTCCATCCCTATAAAAGTCAATTCAACTCTTATACATGAGATTCGACTCTTCCTCATTGAATTTCCATAAATTCCCACTACAAAATTGGGGATTTTTCCCAATTTCACCATGGGCGCTCTGCAATTTCTGACTTTCACTCAATTACAGGTCAATAATATCCGATTTGATATTTAGAAATGGGGAATTTTAAGCGCGGTGTTGAATTTTCTCAACTCTCCATGAATTCTTTCCCAATTTCATAGGAATACTTTGTCAAACATTTCAGAGACATTTTCTGAAGTTCAATGTTCTGTGACTTATCTCTCTAGAGTTCTTGTTGTTGGCCCATGCAAGTTCAGTTTTGAAACTGTTGTTATGTATTTGGCCTATGTAGGTCCAATGTATGAAACTAGGGCTCTGATACCAGAATATAACATCCCCAATACCAAGACGGGCCACACTACACGAAAACCGACTTCTGTCATGATTGAATTTACAATTTCTTTTGAATTTATTTGAATTACTCTCTTGGGGTATTAATAGGATGTAACGATCCCTTTTACTGACATACTAAAAAAAATGGCTATGATACCACAATGTCATGTCCCTAGCCACGTAGGCTAGCCATGTGGCACTAGTTCTTTTCTTTTCAGTCACATTAGACTTACATATTTTATTAAAATTATTTCCTTTATAGATTTGATATCTTAAGATGATCATTCGTACCATCAACAAGTCAGAAATATCTCATATATTATCTCATTAACTTAAAATTCCCTACATATAAACACACGTGTAGTTCTACAACATATATAAACCATGCATACATATATAAATAGTTACAACACAAAATTAAATATATTATACTTAGTAAACAACATGTAAGTACACAGAAGAACACTTATCTTTTATGTAAACCACCAACTGCATGCAGACATCATACATTCCTCCCATCCATAGAATCATTTTCTCATAAACTTTCAACAATAAGTCACCCCGGAGCTAAGACTAGAATTCCACCAGGGAAGGCTTCCTAGGCCAGACTAAAGTCTATAATAAAAAATTAATCTCAAGTCAAGGTGCCAAATGCTGCAACTATCCTACAATCTCTCATTTCCCGCATGCTTATCCCACCCTAGGAAGTGTACCCCTTCTATGCTCAAGATTCCTTTGGCTTCCCGACTTCCCTTCTGGGGCTTCAACAAAAGGCTAGACAGAAAGTGTCAGAGCCCTGCAGCTATTTCCTAGTGCATAGGGAAACAGTCTTCAACAATTCTCTCAGAAAAGAGAGACTGCCATGGGCCTGACAACCTGCCTCCTCAGAGTCCAAAAATATTGACATTATTGCTACCAGTAGCTTCCCCGAGCTTTCCCCATACATATACAATAATAGAATGAAAACATACTGATGGTAAGAAATGAGGGTTCCAATAATGAGGGAATGAGGAGAATATCTGTCAATCCCTAAGGCCGAATGATGGAGTGTAAGAGAAAATTCCCTAGAATGACGAGATGGTCCAAAAATACACTAAGTTTCCCAATATATCTGCATGCCCCCAAAT
>JASDQU010416489.1:0-10252 GCA_032191745.1 Picea mariana
GCTACAGAATCCTCTGATTCTGTAGCTAGTCTAAAATAATATACAAAATCAGAATTGAAATCAAATCAAATATTTTAAAAGAATAAAATCCAATTATCTTCCAATGATTACTTGAAAACGAATCTCTTAATATTCAAATGATTTTATCATTCAACATTAAACATGATCAAAAGTGATTGAATCGTAAATAGAGATAGGAATACTCTGTTCTTCTGTTACCATAAAATCGGGTCGTTCATAATCAAACAGTAACAGGACTGTTTCATATCCAATTGAAATTGATAATGAATCATATCATATGTGATACAATCTAATCCAACACAACCATTTTCCACTCGTTATAGTTATAACGATATAGCAAAAGATTCATATCGCTAAATCAAATACACAGATAGAAAGACTGTTTCGATTATGGGTAAATGAAATCATACATAACAGCATCAACCAAACCAAATTTGTGATAGATTTCGATCGTTGATCCTTGCACAGTCAACATACAGGATCGATTAATTGTGATCACAACCATAATAGAATCGACATAAGTTATAATTGCAAACCGGGCAAATAATTTTGATTGGTATTGAACGAAATCATCAATTTCAAACGCATCATGACTGAGTTTAATATAGAAATAAATCATGAATCGGGATATAGACAATCTCGTTCTACAAATCAAATTCAAACAAAGTATCCAACGAAATCAACTGATAACATGGTCGAGCTAGCAGTAAACCAACGTGAATTAACCGATTGGGTTTTTACCATAATCGTTAAGCAACAAAATCCATTCCATGATTTGGGCGTGTGTGTACAGAGTCATATTGGAAATGATCCGAATTGTATTCCTGTTGCTTTGAAAGTCATATGGGACAAAAAACCGTAACAATTAACCGTATCAAAACTGTTGCCAATCCTAGCGAAATTGAATCAAAATGTGATCACTTTCTAAATTGAATATGAGGAACAATTCCCGTCTAGAATGAGTACAAAACAAATTCGATTGACAGCAGAGCATCCATTTTAAATCAAACAAATCAAATCCACACCAAGATCAATCAAATCGATGAAAATCTAATGGAAGCTAATCTGGGAATGATTGAAAAAACGAAATTCCATTTAGTCAAAACAGAGCTATATATAGAATGCATGCAATGAAACAGAGCTATTCAAATGAAATGAACAGAGCTGTTTAAAACCGAAATCCAATCGTTATATAAACCTAGATTATTTACAAAAAACAAATGATATCAAATATACCTATGTGGCAACGAGGCTATTCAACTATGCTAGCTTGGAATTCACCACAGCCATGGCTGATTCCACATTTTTAAACAAGATGGAGCCGATCGTCTTTTGTTTCTTATCTGTTGCTTGTAGCTTGGCCTTTTGACTGGTCAGGGCTGCAATCTGGTCCTCTAGTGACTGAATCTTCGACTGAAGAATTGGGACATCATTATAATACCGCTCCAACCATGAATTGCATTGATCACAGGGTGACACTGTAGGTTTGGACAGAGCAGGAGGGGATTTGGGCAAATGACCGAGGGTTTCACAAGGCAACTTAATGCCTGGGTAGTTATGGTCGTTCTGTAGGTAGGGGGGTAGGTTTGACACAAAGCCATATGAGGGTTTGGCACACAGACCTTGCGAATAGGGGTACTCACTAGCCAAGAAACGCTCCACTTCCGAATCGGAGTCCTCACTCAACACGATAGGGTTAAGCTCGACAGGGGGTTTTGGCTTATTTTTTGCCATTCGCGAAATCAAACGGGCATTCTTTTTCCCTTTGGCGTTTGCAGTGAGGTTGGCTTTGGGCTTCTTGCTCACAGGCTTTACAGTATCAACTTTTTTAGTCACAGTGTGGGGTAAGTCGATAGGAGGGTCGGCCGAGGGTTTAGGTAGAAGAACCTGGTAGGGCACTGGGGGTACAACTTTGACCTCACCCACCACAGGTTTGTCAACCTGTGGAGGGTTCAAATCCTCGAAACCATTCCGAGCAATGAAATTGTTCCAACAATCCCCGAGCAGACTCAAATGATAGACAATAATAAGCTTAACTAGCCCATAATGAAAAAGGCTACTATCAGCCTGGTTTCTTTTGTACTTCGTCGACATTTTAAACACGCTTGTATGCAAATAATAGGGCATATTGAGTTGATAACCCATAAAAATCATAAGCAAACGCAGGTGGTGTAGGAATACAAACCCGTATCGACCCTCACAGGTGATAAACTGTTTGATTACCATCAATAAATCGTGCCAACGTTGTTTAAGCATGGTCACGGGTATACCTCTATCACAGGAGGTGATTTTGCGTGACTGGAAGAGCAGTGTACATGGGACTTCTTCCACTTTGCAATTCTTGGACCATCGTTGTCCAGTGGCAGGCAAACCCATAGCAAGACTGATGAACTGTTCATCAATTTCCAATTGTATATCACCGACCTTGGCTCGACAGCCATCGAAGGTCATGGAAAACTGTAGAACCACGCAGAGGTTAAAGCCATCGAAACGTTCCACGAAGGTAAGCCACCCACTATCTGCCAAATCTTGACGGGCATTATCAAACATCAACAGGGCCTGTTTGCCATTAGGTTCAACTCGCACAACTGGTGCCATGAGTTGAATGCATGGTAAGGGAAGGGTTCGAGCACATAGTAGCAGAGCTATCGGTCTAACAACAATGAACCAGCAAAAAGGGGGAAGCGTTAATGTGCGCATGCGAGGGTGGTGGAGTCATTCACTGCCATGCATAACATTTATTATCCAAGTACAACCGCCAAATTTCATAGTTGTTCCAACAATCATATCATAGCTCAAAAATCATATCGTTTGGCCAACCAAAGAATCGAATGGTAGGTGTTATGCCAACGCGCCAAATCAACGTTAGAGTATAGTTTTAGGACCATCGACATTCAATCATGAAACCAACATCAAATGTTAGCCATGTGCCATTGTATAAACTTTTAACCAATGTGCCGATTCATATGCATATAGTTGACAAGCCACAAATTATCAGAGGATTAACATAAGGATTATATTATATATGTATAAACATTTAATCAAAAACTTCTATGCATTTTTATAGAATCAGTGATCAGGTGAGTCATAAAAAGTGTAAGTCAAAAAGCTCAATGCCTTACAAACTCAATAAAATCAAGCTATGCAAAAAAATGTCCAATGAGCACAATTTGAAAGTATTTTCAACCACATATGATAAACAAAAGGTAAGTGCAGTAGGCATATCGATAAAAATATCATGACAGTGCAGATAGTGATCGAAAAACAACTTCAAAAGGAGAAGTTTTCACACTTACAGTCGTGAAAACTTAACGAAGACAAATGTGTAAATGTCACAAGGAATGAAAATGTCGTCAATTTAAAAAATGCGACGAAAAACTTGATATTCGCAAGACATAGGTGTAGGCAGCTTATATGATCGTAGAAAAAGGTTAATTGGATGCCAACAATGGAGACACACTGGAAGAAGTAGTTATCTCTGTAAAAATAACAAACTCAGATTAGGACAACCAAGAAAATTTCAACCCAAAATAACAACCAGAAAATTGTACAAACATCATCATCAATCATTTTTTCCAGCGTGTTTCAAAAGATGAAAACCAATAACAGTCTTAAGATCAGCAAGTCACGATATTAAAGATAAAATCTTTGATACTGTTGGCATGGCCACTGCTGCCAGCAGGCGTCCATAGCCTCGACAGGGTTTCCATTTAACCCACTCTGACATCTGTATCCTGTCAAGAAGTTCTAGATCAGAATAAAGGACATTAAAGAGGTTTCTTATATTTTTTTGCAGATTTTCATATACCCGACATTGCTTCACTGCCAGCAGGCCTGTTCAGTACCCCGACGAAGTTGTCTTGGCACCATGCATGCATTTACCCATTGCCAGCAGACCTGTTCAGTGTCCCAGCGGGTTTACAAGCACTTCCCACAACTCTTTATTCATAATTTTATCTTGTTTTTCTTTTGAAGATATATGGCTGAGCGGGGTGACGCTGAAAAATCTGATATTTTAACATATTTTTTTAGACCTCGTCATAATTTTTTAGCACCATCCTTTATTCAGTTCCAGAGATGTTTTATAAAAACAACTTCCTACGACAGGGAGACATCTTTTGAGTCATTCATTTATAGAAAAGGGACAGCATAAAAAGATAATAGATGATCATGACGAGCTTTGCTCAGAGATTGAAATCAGTAAACTTCTTTCAAACAACAAAATTTTCCAACATAGATATTAATTTCAAAGATATACCATTGATGTTTGTACAAATTTTCAGAAGTTATTTCAGCGAAGAAATTTTTTTCTGTCGTCTTTCTCTGAATAGCTCAGTGTACAGGTATGTGTATGTCCAAAAACACAAACTGATCAATCAAATCAAAATTGAAAAGAGAAAGCAAACGCAAGCGCAAACAAAAGCAAAAATATATACATAATATACAAGGGTAGTTATCAAGCAAAGTATCTTTTCAGGGCTTGGCCATTCACCGGGTAGGTGTCAAGCTGCCCTTCGAGATTCTGCAATCGAAAAGAACTAGGACTCAACTTTTCAGCAATTAAAAATGGCCCAAGCGATAAGTTTTGAAACTTGGTGTGCTCACCCTTTCCTTCGTGTGGTTTGTCCCACTTCAAGACGAGATCACCTACTTCAAAATTCCTATCAGAAGCAGAATTAGAGTCGAACCAGCTTTTAGTCAATTGTTGATGTTGATCTAACTTACGCTTAGCTTGGGTTCTTACTTCTTCCAACTTCATCAAAGCGTTAATTCGACTTTCTAGAGGGGGGCAATCTTCTTCTTGGACCTTTTGTGACAATTGAAGCGAAGGGAGAAGAATGTGAGGTGGCAGAATTGCTTCTCTGCCATAAACGAGGAAAAATGGGGAGTTACCTATAGCGGCTTTGGGTGTTACCCTATCAGCCCACAGTGCATTCAGCAGTGCATTGTGCCAGTTCTTGTGATTTTCAACCACAGTTCTCTTGATAATTTTAATCAAATTCTTGTTTGTCGATTCTGCTAAGCCGTTGCCCTGGGGGTAGTAACTAGCAGAATACTTCAGCTTTATTCTTTTCTCCAAAGCAAACTCGCTCATCTCAAGGGAATAAAAGTATGAAGCGTTTTCAAAGACTAGGCAATCAGGGATACCAAAACGAGTGATGATATTCGAGTTCAGAAAAGCGATACCCTGACTGGTGTTGACAGTTCTTAGCATAGCAGCTTCAGACCATCGTGTAAAGTAGTATGTGGCTGTCACAATATACTTGTGTTGTTGCGAGGAGGGAGGGTTAACAGGACCTATGATATCAAGGCCCCATTGCTGGAAAGAAGAATCCACTAAGACGGGTTGCAAGGGAAAGGCCGGTTTTTGCAACCGCCCTGATGCTTCTTGACAGATGATGCATTTTCGACACAAGGCATGGGCGTCCCTAAAAAGCGCGGGCCAGTAGTAACCGGCTCTTAAAACCTTATGAGAAGTGGTGTCGCCACCGAAGTGGCCACCAGCTTCTCCTGCATGCAACTCAAGCAAGAATTTTTTTTCTTCGTCTTTCTCGAGACAGCGCATTAGTACCCCGTCAAAATTCTGACGAAACAATATACCATTAACTAGATGAAAGGAAGCAGACTTTAGTATTAACGCTCTTCTCTTGGCGGGGTCAAGGTGACGTGGTGCTGATCCATGTTCAAGACAGAATCTAATATCATCGTACCAGGGACTAATGAGGTTTTGTGCGCAACAAATTAAACTTTGATCGCGTTGTTCTAGGTTTGACGTATCACTATCTTCTTGTTGTTCTGTTTCCGAATCAACAACCAATTTACACAAACCTTGGCCTCTCACGATCTGAGCTGGGGTGATCTCTAAGTCATACTCCTGCAAGGAGGTGATCCAGTTATCTCTCTTCTCTCCTAACTCCTTCTGCACTAACAAGTTCCTTACGGCAGGATAGGGGACAATGACTTTCGTCCTTGACTTCAAAAGATAGGACCGGAAATGCTTAACTGCTTTGAAAACAGCGTAGGCTTGATGATTGACCGCTGGGTAGTTAAGTTCAGCACCTTTGAAAGAAGAGCTCATAAAGGCGATGGGTACTTTGTTATTTTCGGCATTCTTCTGAGTTAGGACTGTGGCATAGGAACGATCAGAGGTAAAAGTATAGAGTGTAAAGTCTTGAGAGAAATCAGGGCTCATGAGAGATGGAGCGTCTATTATGGCCTTCTTTATAGCATTAAAAGCTTGATTTTCTGTAGGTCCCCAGTGATATTGGGTGTCTTTCTTAATCAGGTTCTGTAGAGGCCTGACCATTTCGGAGAAGCTGGGGACAAATCTTCTCACGAAGTTAATCTGGCCTAGGAAAGACTGCATGGATTTTTTGGATGTAGGTGGAGGAAGTTTAGCGATGACTTGAGTCCTCTCGGGGTCAATAATCATTCCTTCACTAGACACAATGAATCCTAGGAGTTTACCCTGTTCTACTGCAAACATGGACTTCTTGGGGTTCAAGGAGATGCCGTATTTACGACATCATAGCAGAACGGCTCATAAGTGAGCTAGATGATTGTTTTTGTTTTTAGAATAAACGGTCACATCATCCAAGTAAACTACGATGGAGTGATTGATTAAGCCTCGAAAAGCAATGTCCATTTCTCTCTGAAAGGTAGCACCGACATTAATCAATCCAAAGGGCATTTTACGATAAGCATAAGTGCCCCACGAGGTACGGAAGGTAGTTTTGAGTTGGTCTGGCGGAGACATCAGGACTTGGTTGTATCCGGAGAAACCATCCAATAAAGATAGCCTCTCNCAAAGTCGGATTTCCCCGTTTTTCTTCCGAACTGGGACTAGGTTGGACACCCATTAAGTGTGCCTAACAGGAAATATTATTTTAGCACTTAGGAGTTTATTCAATTCTTTTTGAACGGTCGGTTCTAGTTTAGGATGCATCTTCCTCAGTTTCTGTTGGAAGGGTAAAGTTTGGGGCTTCATTGGGATGACATGCTGTATGATATTAGGATCGAACGTTTTAAGATCATCGTATGTCCATGCAAAGACATCTTTAAATTCTTTAAACAATTTAACAAAAGCAGCTTTTTCTTGTCTAGAACATCCCAAGCCTAAGTTAATACACTGAGGATTTTCACTAGTTCCTAAATTAACCTTTTCATAAGATAATGAAGAACTATTGGTTTTACAATTGACCGTCTTTTTAAATTTATCTTCAAAATCATAAAACTTCTCTAATCTAATTACAGATTTTGGGATCGAGTTTACCATATCCGATAGATCTTCAGGAGATTTCGGATCAGGTATTACCGTGAAATCGCGCAAATTGTTGTCGTGTGTGTGCTCGTCTATCACCGCGCCTTGGAAGGTTTCTTCCATGTGCAGAAAGTTGATAATCTATTGATCATCGTCAAATACTCTCCAGTTGGTGACGTTATCGGGAATGGATGGCCGAAACAGCAGCTCAACTGAAAATGCGTCTGGAGACAAGCCTTCTGCAGGAAGAAGTTTAGAAGCTACATTAGCTAATAAATCTGCTTCAGAGTTATTCAATCTAGGAATGGAATGTATATTAAAAGCATAAAATTTACTCATTAAATTCCATACCTCAGACTGGTAGCTTTTGAGATGTGGAGAAAGACAGTGGATAGAATCTCTTACCTGTCTAACCACTATTTCAGAGTCGCCAAAGACGGTTAAATTTTGAATGTTCATGTCCAAATCTTTTCTGAGACCTTGCAGTAAAGCCTCATATTCTACAGTATTGTTAGTACATTCAAATTCCAACCTACATGCTATTAATGTTTTATTACCTGCCGGATCGATAATGACGTAGCCTGGACCGGCTCCTTCTTTGGGCTTTGACCCGTCAAAATACAGAGACCAAATTTGATTTGTATCGGGTTCAAGAGATTGATGTGTGGAAGGTGCGAGCTGCACAAATGCTACGATCTCAGACTGTTGTTCTAGATTGATGATAGGTGAAACCTCGGCCATGAAGTTTTCGAAGAAAGTGTCCATCCCTTGTACTTCAGGTGAATCAGCAGGGGGTGTGTATGGTTCATTAGGATCATTCAAATCGGTGACCGTGAACTTGAGGTAGCGCTCACGGTTTACTTTGATTTTATTGGGCTTGCCGTTCTCTGGAAGCCATAGATGAGACCAATTTGTTGCGAAGTATCCATGTAGTTGCTCCGACCAGTCCCTGCTTAAAAACATACCATACACTTCCGGAATATCCACAACGATTATATCAATAACTTGATGAACCTTAGGGTTAGACGACAATCTAATAAGTACATTATTTAGTTCGCCTATAACATTAACATTTGTTCGATCAAGTTGTATGATTTTCAAAGTAGATGGTTCCACTTCAGCGTTAATCTTTTGGCATACGGACCAAGGCATCACATTGGATGACGCCCCTGAGTCAACCATACAATTATGCACGTTTCTATTGAAAATCTCGAAAGTTAAAAGAAAACGAGGTACATTCTTACGAGTACTAAGAGTAGTAGCTTGTGGCTCTTTACTCGTAGTTTCTAAGACTACTTTATCAGAATTATTTACATTATTTACATTATTTACAGGGACTGCAGGAAGGCTTCCTTTATCTTGAGGATCTGGATTGTTTTTAGAGGAAGTCTTCTGCGGGACTTTGCTATGCACAACCTTGTTACCATTACCATTCTTGCCATTTTCTAAAATATTTTGCAACATTTTTTGTAACAAAAATGGAAAATTTAACAACTCATAAATAGAGATGTTAGCCCTTAATTTTTTAAGATCTTCAACAACATCATAATCTAATTTAGGGTTCACATTACTCTGTTTCGGCTCAACTGATTTAGATGGCTTTAGAGGTGAAGTGGTAGTGTTCTCTGTAGAAGGTTTATTTGTCGTTTTACTCCTAGTGTTATAAGGGTGAACAGTCTCGAAGTTGGCTTGGAAGATGTTATCCGAGAAGTGTCCAAAGATGTTTGGAGAAGACTCTTCTTCTTGAACTGTGTCTGGTTCAGCTTCCTCCTGAGGGATCTCAGGAGGCATCAAGTTATCTTGGTCTTCTAGAATTGTTTGAAGAGCACATTGCAAACTTTCTAGGTTAAGGCCTTCGGTGGTTGGGTTAGGTCAATTGGTAGGAAAGGGCTTTCGGAAAGGAGGTTTGTAGGGTACTTTACTCGAGGAAGCTTCTTCAGTTGACCTTTTCAAGTCTATAACTTGATTCGACAGTTTTTGAACAACTTTAGTCAGGTTTTCCAAATCAAAGTTTTCAGGTTGTGTTTTACTTTGTGTGGGTCTAGGGAGGATTTCAATCTTCTTTTTGAAATAAGAAACAGTCTCAGTTTCGTTGCTAGAAGAGTCCTTAAGACTAAGTATGTCTTTTTCTATCTGGCTGGCCTCCTCGAAGGCTTCTAACAACGTGGCCTTTTTTGATCGTTTAACCCAAATATCTATGCTTTGGTGCAAAGCTTTAGTATAGTAAGCTATTATAAGACTCTCAGCGGGCATGGAATCCGCAGGGATTCAATTTTTAAGTGTTAAGAATCTTTGATTAAAATCTTTAACTTTTTCTTTCGGGTTCATTTTTAATCTTGAAAGATCCATGACTAAGACTTCCAGAGGTTTACCATCTCCTAATTTTTCCAAAAAGCATGACTCAAACTTTTCCCAAGGCACTATGGTATGGGGCTGTTGGGAAAAGTACCATGTGGATGCATTACCCTCAAAAGTATAAGGGAACAACCTACAAACAACGTGTTCATGTTCAACATTGCGGAGTCTAATGGATAACATAAATTTTTTAATATGACCTTCAGCTATCTGTTTCAAATCAGGGTCAAACTTGGGAAGCCATTTCTCTGGGTGCTTAGGTAAAGGGTGTTGGGCTCCTGGTACAACTACAACATCTTGGTCCAACCAGGGTCTAGCAGGGTTGTTCTGATTTTCCATCGGGGTAGTGGGAGTGGAAGGCTGAGAAGGTGAATTTCCTTCGTTTGAAGAGGAATCTCCTCCAGAAGAAGAAGGAGATGATGGAGGTGGTGAAGGAGGTATCCTAGATCCTCCTACAGCAGGATTTAAGTTTGGATCTGTAGGATTCACAGTGAGGTTAGTGTCACCTAATTGTTCTCTGATATCAAAGAAGTCCAAAGGTCGACCCCACGGACGGTTTGGTTGCCTCAAAATAGCTAAGGCACTATGTGTTTTAATAAGAGATCGGCGGACAAT
>JASDQU010416495.1:0-10300 GCA_032191745.1 Picea mariana
TTATAGTCATCATCCTTATTCTTTATGATGATGATATTTTTCTTATGGAGAAGAGTCCTTATTACCTTATAGGTAAGCAACTTATGATCCTCAAGGACTTCTGCCCTAGTATGGGCATGACTATGAACAATGTAAAACAAAGGTTATGATAATTAAATCCAAAAGGATCACCTACGATACTTTTCTATATGACAACGATAGCTTGGGAGAAGTTCCTTCATACAAATATCTTGGAATTGATACTCACCTCAAGCTTAATTGGAACTATAGCATTGAGAAAAGGATAAATGGAGGGTGGAAAGATTATTATGGGATTGAAAACAATTGTAAATAAGTGGACCTTTGGCTTTGGGATAAAAAAAATTGCCTCTTTCACACTCTCATCACTCTGGTTATCTTATATGGATGTGAAGTTTGGGGTCGCAGTATCTCTAGAGAATACTGGAGAAAGATAGAACAGATCCAAAAGAATTATATAACTTATAATCTCAAAATTAAGGGAAATACACCATATCCTCTCCTCCTCATAGAAGAAAGCATTTCCCCCATTGTGAGCATTGCTATGACTAGATACCTAACTTAAAAGAACAAGATAAACAACGTGGACGACAAGAGGCTCCCCAAAATAGCTTCAAACCATCGCAAAAAACACCAACAACTCAAGCGGGGATGGCATAAAGATGCCAAATTTTAGCTAAATCATTGGGAAATACAAGCAGAAGACATCATGCAGAATACTGATAATCTGACAAATATTATCACTTCTAAATTTAAGGAGAATATGTGGTGTGATAAAGAATTAGAGGATAAAAGGAAATTAAGATACTACAAGGAGGTGGTCAACCCTAATTTAGAAGATCAAAAGTACCTCTTAGTTTTGGCAAGTGAAAAGAAGAAAATAAACACTGCTAAAATAAGAAGAAACTCTCACGAGCTACATAGTGAAATTGGGCATTGGACAATTCCCAAAATACCGTGGCATGAAAGAATCTGCCATCTTTGTGACACCAAGAGGGTTGAAGATGAAAAACACTTCCTCTTAGATTTCTCTGCCTATTCCCAAATTAGATCCCAATTTAAAAATACTTTCCACAATACAAACCTTCCTAACCTCCTAATTCATCAAAACTATGGTGATCTTGGAATGCTTCTCTCAATGCTTTTTTAGAATAGAAATACAATTTTAAAGAAATCAAAGTAATCTCTTACAAGTTCTTAAGTTCCTATAGATCAATTGGTCTTAGTGGATGTTAATCATCATCATCATCATCATCATCATCATCATCATCAATTAGGAATTTTACAAATTTTTCACCTCCCTTCACAGAATAAGGGGGAGAGAAGATGAATTTTCCTACAAATGTTTCTTATACCAATTTCCTATTGATAGATTCTAACAAATTGATTAGATAGAGAAATACAAAAACACATCATAATTATTGTTTGTTTGTTATAATTTCTCCTTTAATCAAGGGAAAGTCAAGAGTGTCTACCGTCCTAAGAGAATATTCATTTATGCTTCAAAATTTATATGGTCGTGATTAGATTTCCTTCTTATGTAAGAGGAGGGAAGGGATTTGGGGCATTATTATTTAGGACTTCAACAAAAAAGAAGGATTTAGAGCACTTAGAGTGGACCTACACTTCTCATTCGACTTCATTTTCGTATTTTTGACATGATTCCCTTTCTTTCTCCTATGTTTCTTCTTCATAGTACTTTAACTCTTTTGTGTCTTCCTTTTTTTTTTGCTTCCTTCTCTTCTTCTTGGGCATTAGCCATTAAATCCTTATAGGATGAGTCTAAACAATCATTATTGGGTTGAATTGGTCCAAAGTTCAAGTTCTTTCCCGGTTCCTCTTCAACTTCCTTGTCAATATCTTTATAATACAATTATAATTTATTAATTCAAAAAGGAGATATATTTGAAAATAACACCATCTCCATTCCATCTAATCACATGAAAAGTTCAAAAATCAAACTTTGCAACGGTCCAAATGCATCTCAAGCCACTTCACATGAAGGGAGCACCATCTTGAGGCATTAGTGGGTGCATTTTGCTAGTTGAATCCCTATTAATTCCAAAGTTTGTCATTGTTTCAAAATATCCTTTATGAATCCTATTTTCCAAAATTAAAATCCCTTTTTTTAATTATTACTATAGACCTGATTTAGCATGTTAGATTGGAATCCTCCCTCTTCATATCAAAGTAAATTTAGAGTTTTGTATTTAAAAATAATAAAAATTCTATTTAAAAACTTGATTCGATGCCACGTAAGGGAGCTGATCTAATTATTCAAATTTTTATTTACTTTCTAGTATATACATTTTCGCTTATCCATTAGGATTCATTTCAACGAATTGCATGTATGTATGGCCACGGAAGGTGCCTTATGGCATCCAAAACGAAGTCCTGGCCATAAAACACGTGTGTATTACGGGCATGGAAGAAAGAATTGTGTTGTGGGCTCCAAACTGAAACCCCTGTTCATAGGAGTTTGTTACAATTGCGTCGAGCCCGGCTACGATATTGACAAATCGGTTGCTAAAAAGATATCACTCACACGTAAAATGGTTGGAACGTAATATTTCCAGTGCTACGCCAGGGTGTACGAGACTACGATAAAATCGAGAACTTTTCCGTGACCATCGATGTGAAAGTTACATATAATGGTGAATGATTGTGGCCACTCGAATACGTACCGAGCAGCTCAATCATTTCTGCTGTGGGCCGAGCATTCCACATCTCGGTCTCGGCTATACGGGTCTCTGGAGGTTTGTGAGATCTTGAATCGGGAGCATCTTTCCGCCATTTCGTTCCTTCATAATGAAGCTTCTGGGGCTGGAATTAGCGGTCCTCCTTCTAAGCCTCCTGTGCTGTGCAAATGCGTTCAACATCACGAAGATCCTGGACGGATATCCAGAGTACAGCCAATTCAATGACGACCTCACGCGGACGAAGCTGGCGGACGATATCAACAGCCGGCAGACGATCACGGTCCTGGTAGTGAGCAACGGTGCCATGGCTTCGCTCAGCGCCCTGGATCTGGCCTCCCTCAAAAGTGTCCTCAGCTTCCATGTGCTGCTCGACTACTTCGACAGCGACAAGCTCCGCCAGATTACCAACGGCACCACGCTCAGCACCACGCTCTACCAGACCACCGGCGCGGCGGCGGGCAACGGCGGCTTCATCAACATCACCGACCTCAAGGGCGGTAAAGTGGGCTTCGGCATCGCGGACGGGTCCAGGCTGTCTGCCACGTACGTCAAGTCCGTGAAGCAGGAGATCTACAACCTGTCGGTCATCGAGGTGAGTCAGCTCATTGTGACCAACGTGGCGGAGGCACCGGCGCCCTCCCCCGGCGAAGTGAACATCACCGCAGTTCTGATAAAGGGCGGCTGCAAGATCTTCGCCGGCTTGATCTCCACCACGGGGGTCATCAAGTCCTACGACGACTCCATCAAGTCCTCCCAGGACGCCGTCAAGAAGGGGTTGACTGTGTTCGCCCCAACTGACGGCGCGTTTACAGATGTCATCAAGAAGTTGCTGAAGAAGCTGTCCAGCGAAGACAAGGTCTCCTTGCTGAAGTTCCACGCGGTGCCCTCCTACACTCCACTTGGTACCCTCAAGAACACCAACGGCCCCGTCACCACGATGGCGAGCAACTACGCCGTCACGGTGTCCTCGTCCGGCAACACGGTGACTCTGAACACCAGTCTCAGCAAAGCCACGATCAGCAGCACCCTACTGGACAACCTGCCCCTTGCTATATTCACGGTGGATAAGGTGCTCGAGCCCAAAGAGCTCTTCGGCACGGCTTCCCCACCCTCTAAGGCCCCCACCCCCGAGCCCCCCACGCCCGAGGCCCATACGCCCGAAGCCCATACGCCCGAAGCCTCGTCTCCTGAAGCTCCAGCCGGAAGCCCCGCCGACTCCAAATCCAGCAAAAGCAGCAGCGCTGCATTCGTCCCCCCCACCGGCAGTATCTGCCGTGGGTTGTTGGCCTTCTTGGTTGCATGCGTGGGATCTTTCGTTTTCATGTGATAAGTGACCCAGCTTCGCTACTAGTTGGGAGGAGTCGATCCAGTGGAGGGAACGAATAAAAGAAGTGCGCCGCTCGGCCTGATTTGATTGGAGTGGAGCAATTGCTCATCCTCTTGTTATGTTCTTAGCTTGTATTTGGTATTTACGAGTTACTGTTTCATTTAATATTATTGTGAAATACCTCAAACTACGTAGGGTTGTTTTGGAGTGTTTAGATCTCGTGGCATTGAGTACAAATGAGCTGCTCCTGTGTGGTTGTTTTTCCATCTTTAATTCATTTATTTGATCGACCCAGGCATTGTTTTAAGGATGATTTTCTTGTTGGCTTCTGTTTCACCCTTCTCTTATAATCGCCACACAGTCTACCAGGTTGGCTGCCTTCTGTAGTTTTGGTGACAGCAGCCATGGGAGGCGCAGCGATGGTGTCCTCAGTCATGGGATGTGCCGGAACACTTGGAAACAGCTGCAAATGGTAACACATGCTGAAGGTTACAGAAAATGAGAAACCATGATTACATGGGTTGGGCAGATGGTTTAGAATATGGAAGACTGAGATGAATGGAGATTGATGGTTGAGAACTCTGCTCCATCTTTCTAGTAAAAAATGTCTCAGGCGTAAATAATTACAATACACTTAACTGACCCTAAAATATATTTAATCACAATTAACATAAAGTTGGTTCATTAATGTTTTAATTCTAAATATATATTATTAGTCCGAGGGCCATGGCACTATAGTAATCGATAATTAGTCGAATTCATATTAATTTGTCCTTGACTATAAATTTTTTAGTGATCTCTATTGTTAGAACTAGAGAACTAAAAACATTATTTTTTATATAATAAAAAAAATTATTTATCATCATCTCATTGGAGAATAGATTTGAAGTCTTATTTCCACCTTCCCTATTCCCAATGTTTTAAATGTTAACATATCCAAAGTTTTGAGCATCTACACTCTTTTTGAATTTTTATTATTTTTATTTAAATGTTTACATATCCAACGTTTTGAGCATGGACACTCTTTTTTAAGTACTTAAAGAGGCCTCACACAATGCATTATTTTTTAAATGTTTACACACAACGTGAGGCCCTTAAACAATCCTGAAAGCCTTAAATGTTTACTTAACAGGCCTAACGGTCTTAAATGTTTACTTAACAACCCTGACACAATACATTTTTCTCCATTTTTTGGAGACAATCTTGTATGCAATGAATTTGGGCAATATTGTTGTCCATCGACACTCGCATAGTCGACTATAATGATGGAGTTTCTTCTACATCATATGTTTCATATTTCTTTTGTATTTGGAATGCAATCTAGTCATCATTGAGGATTCATATATTCTTCACTAGTTCACTAGTTGTTGCTTGCTCGCTGGTTCGTTGGTTCGTTGGATGTCGCTTATTGTTGTTTGCTTCAACTTTGCAAAGTTGAGGTCCTACAGCTGCAGTTGAACCTCTTGATGCTTTCTCACTGGTTTTTCATTTGTTGCTTGCTCTTGTTTGCTTCAACTTTGTGAGGTTGAAGTCATGCACCTGTAGTTCAACCTATTCTTGCACTTTGCAGGGTTGAAATCTTGCACCCTTGTTTGCTTCAACTTTGCAAGGTTGAGGTCCTGCACCTGTAGTTCGACTTGTTGCTACACTTTGCACCTGCAATTGGAGCTACGATTATATCGTTCACCATTCACGAGTAAGTTTCAATACCATAGTTTCATTCCTATTCATTGTTTACTTCTTACTATTTACAGTTTGCAAGTAAGAATGTTCAACAATGGGAGGTGTTGAAAATCAAAATAAATATAAAAAAATCTAGAAATAATAACCGAGTGAAAATGCTCTTACAGAACATCTTTAAATGTGACTACTTAGATCAAAGAAATAGGAATGCATTACTACCCCGAAAAGTGTTGAACAAGAAAGCTTGTTTCCTTTGCAAAATGTTCTTGTAGAAGGAAATTGCAGCTAGGTATAGAAGGGCTAAGTATGGTACAAAGCTAAGCAAGCTACGAGAATTCGACAACATTGTCGGCCCTTATGCATTTTTTTCAATGACATATTTCAGTAAGTTATATAAAAAAAGTTGCATGACCTAAAATGAAAATCTTGGGTGGAGGATGAAGATAAAACACAAAATGACCCAAGTCCAAACAATAATTCTTGTTTCTCCTTTGTTGGTAAGTTAAATTCTTAGTGGGCATTGGAGTTTGAACACCGGTTTCTTTGTAGATTAAGGGATGGAGATCAATAGACTTGTGAGAAACAAGATGTGTAATCACAGTATTAGGGGTATTATTAATAGGTTTAGGAAAATCAAGGGATCCTGGAGGATTAGGCTAAGGGTCCATAGGTTTTAACCAGTACAATACTATGCAAAACCTCTTAAAAAAACTGACAAGAATTTTTTTATTGCATAGATCATACCTTACATATTCACATACTCGGCGTTGAGATGGTGTTGGTTTACCCTCTTGTGCAGACATTGCAAGTTGCTTTTTCAATTGAGGGATGGTACTAAGTTACCCTCTTGTGCATCCATTGGAAGCCATTTTGTTCACTTGTTGTGTTTACCATACCTTACATCTTCACATACTCGGCACTGGCATTTCCTATGTTTACCATACCTTACATCTTCACATACTTGACATTGGGATGGTGTTGGTTTACCCTCTTGTGCAGACATTGCAAGCCACTTTGTCAACTGAAGGATGGTGCTAAATCATGCTCTTGTCAGCCATTGCAAGCCATTCTATTCACTGTCTGTGTTTACCAAAGGGATAAACTGTAGGCGTAAAGGGTAGAAAAACGATTCCAAATCCGAGCCCAGTGAAAAAGGTGTAAACATAGATGGTAGTGCATAAGGTAACGAGAGCTTAGGAAGGTGACAAATGGCTTGTAGATGTGGGCAGATTTGAGGACATTATCTCTTCCACAGATAGTTATTATTTGCATGGATGAGACATGGTTAACCACATGTCATGGTTTGCAGCATGGTGGACACTTAGCACCAACGAGATTTGGTTATTGTTTATGTTTGATTAAATTAGTCTAGCTAGTTTTCTTTCGGAGTTCCACATGCACGGTGACTAGTCTTCATTTATTGCACGTTCCCATACTACTCTGGGCCCATACTGCTCCGGGAGTTGTACAAATTCTGCATTCAGAAACTCTGGAATTGTCGAATAGCCGAAGTCTTGAAGTCCTTGATAAGGATGGTTAAAGTAATATCAGGTTAATTAATAATAGGCATGAGTTAATGACTTCGGGAGAAAGTCACTACGGGAGACTTTCATGCTTCACATTCAAAAATTCTCGAAGTACCAAATTGGCGCCATGTCTAAGTATGGTTAAAAGGATTCCAAAATTTGGCAGAATGATAAAACTTTAGCAAGGGCACTAAAGTAGTAGGGTCACCCAAATTGCAGTTTGCAAAACTGATCGACGTCTCAGATTCATTTCGGAAATAAGAGGCTTCAAAACATTAATCTCTTAAAAGGTTTCTGAAATTAAAACCATGGTATAGCTTGAGAATAAGTTGTCTACACATTCAGTTATCTCCAGTGGCCTCAAACAACGTGTAGGCATGTCAATTCTCGATATAGAACCCACCTCTGCCACAACCATACTAACATACAAAAAAGGAAATGGGTTGTTCTCCTCATCTTTTTGTTTCTGAAACATATGTTTAGTGCATTTTCCAGGCTATCCCCTTTCCAATCACATATTCTCACTTTCATTCCCTGGACATCATACCATAGCTCTTTGGAAAACGACAGTGCACAAGGATTTGTGAGACGAATTCAAATTTTTCATTGTGGAGCAAGCATCTACGAGGACCCCTTCTTTGCAGATTCTGACAGGGAAATATTCTTTGAGGCAAACCACATATATTTGTTAGTTTTATGTTGGACTTTGGGTCTTTCAAAGCATCTTCCATCACCATTTTCACATCTGGACCTCGTCTTGTAGAAATAATTCTTTATAACCTAAATGGACAGTTCATTGATCTGTCTCAGGATGAGTGCCCCAATGCCCAATCTTAGAATATCTTCTTCATCTTGTAAGATAATTGAAACCTTGAGAAGTTGTGTTATGTGCTAGTTCCATTCCCGTGGTAGAGGTCCATGAACGCCTAATTCTTCCCCTTTTGTTTATCCCACATACCATCTATGTGCGTGTTCTGAGTGGGAGACATCAACAAGTCATTTCAGATCTGTTTAGTCTTGATTTGTGAAGAGTGAGGATGAAATTAAATGATGAATACAATTGTAAAGTTATATACAATGTCTACCGTAACACTTATAAGGTGCACAACTAAAATAAATTCTAAAATTATATGTCTTAAATACTCAATCTTTGTATTGGGCAAGTTTATACTATTGTTTTATTTGCATTATCTCTTATATATGGTTGAGCACTAACTATAGCTTTGTTTCTTTTTCATATGCTATAGCAACCATGGAGCACTGAATTTGAAACGAAAAAGGTTCAAGGATACATGGTAGAATTGGTATGCACTCTCGAACTTATAGTTATCTTTTTTGCTATTTGCATATTTTCTAAACATAGCTAAGAAACATATTGAAAATCACAACTTAAAAGATGGAGAAAGTAATAGATGTTGAGTGCTATCAAATAGATGCAGACTCCATTGTACATGACAACATCAACCAGGTATTGCATAACAATGCCATTTTCATATTAGATGCATTCTTGTATACTATGGGATATTTCCTCTTCAATGCATTTCAAGTTCTATTGCACTTTCGTTATTCCTCGACCGAGTTGCGCAATGGATTGATAGATCATTTCTTGGCTTGTTTAGAAAATGGAAACATTGAGGCATTAGAGTCATATCAATACGAATTGGCATCTGATTTTCTTTGCCAATTGCATGGAATACATGATGTCAGTACGTATCTTTCAAAGATGTGGTTGTTTTCATCTGCAAATATGCCTCCACGTGAGAGAGGACTTTGGGGAGATACATTTTGTATACGGTGGCTATCCAAGTGGTTGAATATATCAATTGGAATTTGGTAATTAACAAGAAAAAGAAGATATCTATTGTTCAACAAAATTGCATCTAGAGATCCATATTGCATCTTGTTCCATGATGTCAATCCTCTAATTGGTCATTATGAACCACTACTCTATAAAAAATTATCCATATGCAATCTTGGAGAATTTGATATTTACTTTTCCCTCACCTGCAAAGACCTTCAATCGCATTGGAAACGAATTATGCATCATATACACTCTCATGGATTACACATAGCAGCAACTATTACATCTACTTGTGGAGATAGTCTGTTTAATGAAATTTTCTATTTCATAGCAATAGAGTTTGATGTGCGCTCATTTCACCTTTACACTGTGCAATCCTTTTGCAATGCAATTATAGGTGGAAGTCAACAGCCATTTAACTGCTTGCATCAATACCTTCTACCATATCTCATAGAAAGTATGCCGATAGTTGGAAGTTGGCAACAATACCTTGTAAACATGGCAATGCCATATGAGAAAGGAAATATAGAGGGTGGTACATTTTGTTTACAATGGATATCTATTATATTCAGAGTAAATATCCAAGTCTGGTCAACCCTTTTAGACAATATTGTCCATTTCTACTGTATTGATTCAAACTATGATCAAACAATTGAAATCATGTCATTTAAAATAGATATGTCACACATCCATTATAAAACTTTGATAAGAAATACTTCCAGTTCAAGATTCAGTGTCCATGCTTACCAAACCGCATGGAATCTACATCAGCGTCACATATTGTCTAATCACTATGAAACTCATCCCAATTGGCATCAAGTCATAGAGAGCTTAAACAAAAAGCATATACTGACTTATCACAACTTGAAAAAGTTCATATGTGAAAGAAATAAATACATTGGTGCACTTCCTTCTAGACCTCTAAATTGTACGACCAATCATCATGAGATGAAATGGAGCTCGACCAAGAAACACAAACTCACATATCACAACCTAAAAAACGTTGTGCATGCACAACACGAGCGCATTTACACACTTCCTATTGAACACAAACATCACATGTCCAATGACAAATACCATAACCCTTTGCATCATCAAAATGGTGAGGAGGCAATGCTCGTAAAAAATGTCGATTCCACCTTCAACATGGATTGTCAACACGTGAAACTAGTTTCGAGTGGCAACAATAAGTTAACCTACCACATGTTGAAAAAACATATACGTGAGAGAAACATGTGCAACTACA
>JASDQU010416497.1:0-10319 GCA_032191745.1 Picea mariana
TAATGGAGAAAGCACCAGTTGTAAACACCAGTTATAAGCTTCAGTTGTGAGAGTCAGTTGTAGGCGTGTTAAGAGTCAGTTCTTAGTTAAGAGTCTAGTTGTCTTTGGTTTGCATGTAACGGACTCGGTCGAGTCTTTTCCTATATAGGGATGTAATCCATCTTCATTGAATAATACAGAAGTGAGCGTAGCCTCACCGTGTGTTTGGTTCGTATATTTTATCTATATCAACAAATAAATTTCGAACTAATTTGACAATTTGTATATGGAAATTGAATGAATGATATATGATGTGTGTGTGAGGTCAGGTCCACACTGGAACTGGATGTGGATAAGACCGACTATGGAGGATTTGTGAGCGTGAAACCCTACCAACGCACGCTATCACTTAGAGTATTGGTAAGATGAGAAGAGTAGTGTAACTTTGTTATGTCGCGTCGATAATCGAATTGGAATTGGAGTTGGATCGATTGAACGTATTAATGTGTTATTATGCACAGGTTGATCACTCGATTGTGGAGAGTTTTGCAGAGGGAGAACATGCATTACGTCGAGGAGTTATCCGAGCGTGACAGTTAATGAGAATGCTCATCTCTTCGTCTCTAATTATAAGAATTCTCCCCTCATCCTTCGTTGACTCTCCACCTGGCAGATGAACAGCCCCATCCAAGTATATGAATCCAAGTGAATTATGATGTGGATGTCTCCCCATCAAGACTGAGCTCTTCCATGTTGATCACAATGTTCTTACATTTTGCAATAATCACAAAACCTTTTCATTGTTTGTGAGTTGTTAGTTAAAAGTTTTGAGAGACAAAAACGGTAACTGCAAAACTAATTTTAACACAATGTAAAAAATTGAATAACATTTTTTTATATATAATTTTAAAAAATAGAATAAGACTTTGTGATATATAATTTTTGTTTGTTTGTGACGTGTTAGATTAGCTTGCAGTTGAGAAATTAGAATTTACATTCATCTAAGTTCTAAAAGATTTTTTGTCCCCACACATTTCGAACAGATGATTTAATCATATATAATTTTTATTTATAAACATTTCAAACATATGATTTAATATATATAATTTTTATTTAGAGAAAATTTATATAATTATTCAAATTGTAGTTTTTATTAAAAATAGATTTTTAAAATAACTTATATGTTTATTATATGCATGATTTTACAGAATAATTGATAATCTTTATTCATAAAATTTTGTTATTTACACTAACTGCCAAAACTACACAATACGAAGTTGGGTTTTGATGTCAATGTGTTAACAAAGAAATCTTGGTAATTGAGCATTATGTTCTTTTCTCTTCCATTCAGTTTCTTTTAGCAAATTTATATGCAACATACAAACCAGATGCAAGAAGGGAGAGAGAATTCTAAAAAATAAGACTTATGTGGGATTTGAGTTAGGTTTTTAACAATGATTTTTATATATTTTAAGATATAAAAGGTAATATTTCAGTAATTAGGGAATGGGAAAAGAAGCATAATCTTGAGTTTGAGTCTTGAAGATTACATTAAATATTTTGATCATGTAAAAAACATTACAATTAGAGAGCTAAGTAACTCATAGTTTTATTTTAGTTTCATTTCTAAAATAGTTTATTATTTCAATTTTGTTTTATTTGCAAATATGGTTGAACAATCAAACAACTTGTAGTTTCAATTTCTCTTTTATTTTTAAATATTGATAGAAGTTGAAGGGTTCATAGTTTAAGAGAATATAAATTTCAGCTATCATATTTTTGTATATACACAGATGTGTAATGTATGGAAAGTGTTAAAGTTCTTCATACATATTTGTGTTTTCTTTGCAAGTTGTGGCAACATATTTTTTGCAGTCCCTAATATTATACAGAGACATAAAGTTTGCATATTCTAAATATTTCATTTTCATATCTTGATTTTATTTTTATATAGTTAGGATTCTAATAAAAACATGTTTACCTAGAATAATGGTAAAAAATGAAACTAGCATGGGTTGACATGGTGTATAATGCTCAAAAAAGAAAGAAAACTTGCAAAATCATTTATTTGTACATTATACATGTGTAAAAGAGATGTGGGATGCATATTTGTACATTGTACATGTGAAAAAGATATTGACACTTTTGGAATCAAAATTCACAACTTTAGAATTCAAATTGACACTCTAGAATTGAATTTTTCACTTTTGGAATTGAAATTCCAATTTTTAGAATCAAAATTGAAATTTTTTTAATCGAAATTGACACTTTCTGGAATCAAAATTCACACTTTTGAAATCAAAATTCACACTTTTGGAATCCAAATTTGAACTTTTTGAATTGGAAATTATTCAAAATTCACATTCTTCTAATCAAAATTCAGACTTTTGGAATGGAAATTCACACTTTTGAAAACCAATATTCACGCTTTCAAAATCCAATTTGTGCTTATCATCCCTTTGCTCCCTATGAAGTTTTAGTTACTCTTTTACCTATAGAAAATTGACACCAATAGAAAGAACAATGGGTGAGTGCAAGCTAATTATGGTCAAATTTGAATAACCTTGTCAAATTTGAGTTTTTATAATAGTGGTATGTATTTTTTCAACAAAATATAAGGTATGCGTTTTTGTTTGTGCACGTGTTGAGAAATTTAACAATGGAAATGTGTTCGAAAAACTTGTATACTTCTAGAGAACCCGTTCAAAAGTAAGGGAGGTAAGCATTCTAGGATTTTGATATATGAGAAGAAAAAAATAGATGAAAAATAGTAAACAATATTAATTAATTATATATATATATATATATATATATATGGAATTTGCATATCCAAATCTATATATGTCTATAGTTTTCTCAGCTACTGAATTATTTATCCTATACAAAAATAACGTCAAAGACAAAGATATAGAGAGGTATTCACAAAATGGCTATTTTTATCAATTTGTAGGTCGACCCACTAAGTTTGTCATCCCGAACCTAAATCTGAGGCAACCAAGTTAGCATACACGTTGTCAATATGCCCCAAAAAATTGAATTCAAAAGAACATGAATGCATTCTTAACAGAGTGCACACACTCTAGGAACATGCATGCATTCCTAATAGCATGCACACGCTATCGAAACACACAGATGTTCCTAAGAGCGCGCACACGTTCCTATAAGATATTTTTTATTTTTCATTACCCCATCCATCTCATCTTATATATATATATATATATATATATATATAGACACACACACACATACCAAGGAGACCTAGTCTTAAGATCATTTCATCTTAAATACATACATATACCAAGGATACCTCGTATTAGGATCATCTCATATTGTATTATGAATTGGATATATTGTTAAATTAGGTTTCCCCATTTAACGAGACTATATTAATTCACTTTTTTTCATTTTTAAGGTGTTGTATCATAACAATCGGTTTCAGAGCATTGATCCTAGAGTTTTGTTGCTTCAAGCGAGTCATCTTGGCATTTCACTATAAAGTGTTTTTTAGGATGCTTCAAAAATCTACATTTGAGAGTTTCTAGGAGACATATCAAATAACCTTTTGTAAAAATGTAAGGATTTGGGTCATTATACTTTTGGAGATATAGTCTATGGAAGATAAGGTTTTTGACTCATCTTGAATTCAATTTTAAATGAGTTATATTTAGATATTCACTATAATTTATTTTGTGGAAGGTTTGAGATAGTGAAATTTTGTGGAGACTGAACATACATGTAAGACAAGGTTTGTGACTAATCTTGAAATCAATTGTCTTGGAATTTTCGTTGTAATTTTTTTCAGTGAAGTTTCAAACTCTAAAATTTTTGGAATCCTCAGTTTTTTATTTTTATTTTCTATAATCCAGAATCTTTGTATTACCGATAGGGGAAATTGTACAATTTGTTTTTTGTTGTTGGTTTGCCTGTAGGGAAACCAGATCAACAACAAAACATAACATTGTCATTCAACAAATGTTTGGTATGTCTAATATCTATAACTGATAAAATAAAATAAGAATAACTCCTAGTTCCTCTCTAAGTACTGTTGTCCTTATTTAATCTATTAAACAGAGGTGGTAAATCCAGACCTCTTTGGTAATTTAACAAAAAACACATAAGGAACAATAAAAAAACTTATCTAATGTTTATGTCTGCTACTGTTTGGACTTGTGGATGAGCATAGTTCAAATTGGACAAGTCCATGCCGACCATCTTTTGAGTGATCAGGTTCAAATTGTGGTCGATTATCTTGATCTAGAGTTGTAGGAGGACTTCTTGGCAGGCTTCATGGTGGTCCAACAAAAATCTTCCCATTAGAGTCTTCAGGTGCCAATAGATGTCCACAATTTTCAGGTACTATGTGGACCGCCCATGGACAGAACCAATATCAGGAACCCAAGAGTTGGTGGTCTCATTCACCTCATTGTGCAAGATGAACTTCCATAGAACACGAACATCAGCCTTAGCCAAGTCCATTTCTGACTAAATTTTTGGAGGGTTGTTTCCTGAGGGGTGACTGAGTGATAGGTGTCCACTAAATTTTTAGCCGTGTCCACCTGTCAAAATCCCAATTGGGTTCTGGGTCTGTGTGAGGTGCCCCCATGGCTTCAGCTGGAAGAGATACATGAGCCATATCAAAGGAATTGGAGAACCGGAGTGCAAGAGTCAAGATCCAGAAGGGGGAGGAAGTTCCCACCGCAGGGTGCAATAGGGAAGTTGTGGAGGGAAACAAGGGATAGGAGAGACAAACATCCAGAGACAAGAAATAATGAAACCAAAAGGGGATGTAAAAAACATAGCCACCAAACGTCAGGGCCCATGAGTGAGGGATTTTCCCATGATTAATGTATATATGGGTTGTATCCGCCATAAAACTCAGTGGCTTCGCCACCTTCCCATTCTTCGTGCGAAGGATAGGAGGATCAGGCTGGTAAGTTGCATGCATAATCATGACGTGAAAGGCTAGATAGGGGCACTCGAGTGTGAGAAAAAGACAACGACAGGGGGTATTAAACCACATGAGGAGGCGAGGTGGATGACAGAGGTGGCTGGTAGCTGTCCACAAATATGGAGATCAGGTGGGTGGGGGGGTAGGGGACTGACCGACATTTTGATTGCATCCTTGACACCCCATATAGGGGGGATTGGTTGGCCTACGAAAGTCCAAAACAATTAGCGTGAATATGGGAGTCAGGGATGCGTTTCCAATTTAAATCAGTGGGATCGTTGGGTCTTTTGATGCCTTCATTTGTGAGTGTGTCGGCTAGATTATTGGATGACCACTTCATGTGAGAGGACATGATGGCATTGAATTGGGAGAGAAGGTGATATACTCTTTCCAAGGTTGGTGCTAGTCTCTAGCTAGTGGTGATGTGGCTAAGAGGGGTGTTAGTTTGCATTTTCTTGAGCAGTCTAATGATCAACTAAGAGTCCCCTTCCACGATGAGTTGTTGATATCCTTCCCTGCAATCTATGTGAAGACCCGCTTCCATGCCTTGAAGTTCCACTAAGTTGTCCTTTCAATCCCTATGAAGGAGGTATAGATTTCAATAATGTGCACCTGACTATTGCGAAAGACCCCACCATAGCTGGTCGGACCCAAATTCCCCTTAGACTTTCCATCAAAGTTTACTTTAAGGAAGCCTGAAGGGGGAGGGGACGAGGTTGTGGGAAAAGTAATAGAGGGAAGCAGAAAGGAGGATACCAGAGGGGGGGTTGTTATAGGGAGGTGCAATTCTTAGAGTATTTTGAGATATTGGGGATTACATTGCCAATCTAGGCAAGACCATGACTCAATATGAATGGTTTCCTTGATGTTAATATTGACTTTGGTCCTAATCATAGTCGAGTCCTGAGAAGAGTTTCTGAAAATGTGACGGTTTCTTTTTTTCGAGACTTCCCAAAGGACGAAGACTGGGAGAAGGATCCAAGATCTGTTCATGATAGAATTAGTGAAGAATTTTGATCTCCAAAGAGTTAGAGTATTGACGAGGATTTCCCTGTTTCTATCAGTGGTGCGGAAGAGGAGTGGAACCAAGTCCCATATTTCTACGGGGAAGGGACAAGAGTTAAGGAGGTGTTCAATAGTTTCTCCATTGTTCATGCAGAGGAAGAAGTAGGCAGGTCCAATAAAGCCCCATTTGAGCAGGTTTTCCCAAGTGGGTAGTTTTCGTTTTCTTATGAGCCAGAGAAATATAGAGACTTTGGGCCAAAGTTTTTGCAACTAAATTTTGATGTAGATATCTTGAGGTGGGTTGATTTCGGACATTGTGGCCAATTTGTGGGCCTCTTGGAGTGAGAAGCTTCCTGTCAGTTTATGTTCCCACTTGAGTTTGTATTGAGCTTGTTGAATTTCAATTTTCCTATGAGCGAGTTCTTGATAGAGGGGATCCAAATTAATAACGGGCTGATGAGGGATCCATTATTATTTGGGAATCCACATTCTCCAAATGTCCCTAGGTTTGGGGGGGAGCCAATATTGATGGGTCCAGATTCTATCTTGGGCTGTCATGAGGTCCATGAGTTGACACAAGTTATCATTCTGAGAGAGGGGTGGAAGTTTTTTCCATGTGTCCTCCAAGAAGAGAACATATATTTCATTTCTGATGTCCCAAAAACATTGAGAGTGAACTAGGTGCTTGTCTTCCCACACTGCATTGCAAATATGTGAGCCTGGAATGTCTCTTGTGAGTCTAATGAGGCCTTGTCTCTCAACCTGTGGGAAATATTTTTTGTGCCATAGATTATCCCATGGGGTATTCCCTTCAATTATCCATCTCCACCAAGTTTTAACACCCATGACTACATTGAGGGATTTTGGGTCCTTTAGGCATAGGCCCCCTTTCAGCTTTCAGAGACAGAGCTTGTCCCAAGCTACAAGAGCCCACTTGTTTTCCTTGTGAGCTCCACCCCACATAAAATTTCTTTCGAGGTTCCTAATTTCCATTAAAATGGATTTTGGGGTGACCAAAGTAGAGAATATGTAAAGAGGAATGGATTGGAGTACTGCTTTGGGGAGCACCAATCAACCTGTTGTATTGAGAGTTCTGAAAGCCCAATTATCAAGTTTTTTGTGCATTCTCGAAAGAAGATATTCCCAGGTGGAGAAAAAATTGTTCAACTTAGCAGGAGGTGTTCCCAAATACTTGGGTGGAAGGGAACTTCATTGGAAGACAAGGATATTGGAAATGTTGATCTGGACAACAAAAGGAGTATTAAAGAAAACATATGAGACTTGAGGAGAATGATAGAGGTACTTGAGGCTTCAGAGAAGTTTGCAAGGAATTGATTGATGGACTTGCCCTCTCTTACGGTGGGTTGAGCCATCAACAACGTGTCGTCCACGAATTGCTGATGCGTAGTAGGATGGTCCTCATCATGGAGGTGGAGGCCAAAAATCTGAACTATTGTCACAACTGCTTTGATACTTATTCCTAGTCCTTCTACCATGAGGATAAAGAGGAATGGAGAGAGGGGACCCCATTGTCGAATTCCTCGAGAAGGGGAGAAAGGGATGGAAGGATATCCATTGACAAGGTTGGAGACGAAATCAATGGAAAGAAGGAAGAGCACCCATGTGATCCAGGAACCTGAGAAACCAAATGCTTGGAGGGTGAGTTGGATATATTGACAACTTAGCTTGTCAAAGGATTTGGAAAGGTTTAGTTTTATGATAATGTCAGGGGACTTGGTAGACTTGAGGGAGTGAACAAGTTTGTGTGCCATAATGATTCCATCTAGAATTTTCCTCCCTTCCAGATAGCCAGTTTGTTTCGGGGAGATGAGGGTGGGGAGAAGGGGTTTAAGCCTCTTTTCAATGAGATTGGTGATAATTTTATAGATTCCATTGCAAATGGCTATGGGGTGGATGTTCTTAGTAATATCAACATGCTCTTCTTTGGGAGTAAGGGAAAGGAAGGTGGCATTGAGAGCGGGAAAGACATTGGTGTGAGAACAAGAGTCTTCCACCACTTCCCAAACATCCCATTTGATTATAGACCGACAATCTTGAAAGAAATCCATGGTGAATCCATTTGGACCAGGAGATTTATTTTTGGGCATGTCGAAAATGGTTTGCGCAACTTCCTTAAGGGAAGTTGGATGCATGAGGGGCTTCATTTTGCTCAGGGGAGATCGACTGCAGAATGTGTTGAGTTATTTTATGTATGACAGTTATTCGATCCAGTTGTGGCTTTGAAAGGAGGTTGTGGAAGTGGGAGGTGAGTTCCATTTCAATCACACTAGTACATATTGTAAAAATTTCGGTGTTCTATTTGTGGCGTTATGGACAAAATTGGTCATACTGTGAAAAACTAGAGGAAATTTATATATTTTTTTTCCATATTGCCCGATAACGTTGATATTTCCACATTGACGTCTATCTTGCCACATTGTCATCTCTCTTACCATGCTTTCATCTTTCTTTCCACGTTTTCCACATAGTCGTCCCTCTTGCCACGTTTGTGACATAGTCGTCTCTCTTGCCATGTGTGTGAAGATAGTTTTCGCAGTTGCGACATTGTGGAAACTAGGTTTTCCCCTTCCAATGATCACCTATTATTTTGACCAAGTCAACTTTGATTTGGTCAATGATCGTCGGAATTGCGATGTATAAAATCTATAAATATGTTGCATTTTATGGATGTTGTGATAAGTTTGCTATAATAATGACACTTCAAAAAGCGTTTGTGGGTCTTCTCGGCTAGAGTAAAACTATTAAAAGACATTGTAATAGGGCTCTTCTTGTTTCATTTTAATTTTCTATTCGATCGAATTTTAAAGGAAACAACTATTAAAAGACATTATACTAGGGCTAGAGTACATGATGGGAAATGATGACCTGTGAATGGGGCCAACATTGAAATTTTTTCAAAATGTTTCTATATGACATCATACATCCTTGAGTCGTGAAACCCTTCCATACCATCAAGGCATGTGTCTAGTCTAACCATGTCAAATTTCGATGCATACAGACACATATCGAAGAAATTTCAACGTTGGCCCCATTCACTGCTCACTATGCGAGGTCGGTGCATGGAATTTTTGGTGGTTGAATTGGAAGTTCCATGACATTTCAAGAGAGTTCCAACAAAGATTCTATAGATGGAAACAATGACATTTGACAATGAGATGGAAAAAACGACATTTTATGATCCATTACAAATTGATAGGTCCTTTAAAAACATTAATTTGACCTCTTATCTCTTGGCACCCCTCCTCTTTGACTCCCACATCTCTTTCCATCATAGCTTTCCTTTTCTTTTTGTGACTGGTTTAGCTTCTCTCTTATTAACAAATAATGACAATGCTTGAAAGACAGTTCATGACTATTCTCTATCTCCTATTTCCTTCTAATGACTACCCTAAATGATTCAACATATTGCTTATGTCATGATATCTTTTTTGAGGGTTAGTTTTTTTACAATTATTTTATCAAAGAGTCATATAATTTGAAGTCTTGTTCTTTTTTTCTTATTTAGTCGTTCTTTTAAGGGGAGGTTTTTTTCAAGTTTTCATCATGTGTCCAGGATCAATTAGAAACGAACACACGACATCCTAGTTTGTCTTTATGCATGTGTCTTTTCACCAACTCTACACTGCGACTGACTCCAATCTTATTTCTTAATATTTCTGACTTAACTGGCATTTTAGTCATGTTTCAGGTTGTGCCCCAAACTATTCTCCAAGCTCTTAGAAGGCACCCGCAGTGCCCTGTAGCCGTGGAGGGGATTGCTGGATATGGTGGATCAGAGCTGCTACGACCATTACAAGGTGGAGCTATTGCAGTGACGACCACAAAGATAGCACTGCTCGTGCAATTTGTCATAAGCCATGGCACCAGGGTTTGTCATGGTACATTTAATTGGGTGGAGGAAGCTGCTCGAGCCTATGATGTCCCTGCATGAAATATTAGAGTAAGATATTGTGACCTTGGTCCATGATGAGGGCGGGGATTGCAGAGGCTTCTAGGGAAGAGACCATCGCGTTCCTTTTCTGGTTTAAATTGTTTTTTTAGTGCCATTTTCACCAGATTTTTATGGGGGCAAACATTTGATCGCCACAACACATGTTATAGAAGGCTCCCTGGTCGGCTCTGTGTGTTCCCCCTCCGACAACATGGGGAATTATGGAAACTACCCTCCCTATTCCCCATGACTCTGCAGATGTCTTATGACCGACCTTCTTCCTATTGAATAGTTTCCCTTCCAACTATGTGTATGAGGTTGTTCTAAAACACATGTATTCCAACAGAGGACGAACACCTTCAGTAACCACTCACATAACCAGATCAAAGATCAACACACCAATGTTTTCACGTGGTAAAATCCCTATGGGGAAAC
>JASDQU010416499.1:10220-20520 GCA_032191745.1 Picea mariana
CTGAAAGAGCATGAAAGGCTCTATGCTACTCATGACTTAGAGTTTTCAACCATAGTGCATGCCTTAAATATGTGGCAACACTATCTCATGGGTAAAATATTTGATTTGAGAACAGAACATAGTGGTCCAAAGTATCCGTTTGGACAACCAAGTTTAAATGTCAGACAAAGTAGGTCGTTAGAGTTCCTTGGTGAATATGACTTTAAAGTAAATAATATCATAGGAAAGGAGAAAAATGTGGTTGACTCACTCAGTAGGAGGGTGCATGAGATGCATGCTACAATAGTTTACATGTACTAGTCATATTTTTGTGACAAAATTTTATAAGTTTCCAAATCAGATCAACACTATGTGGACATAAAGATGAACTCACAACAAGGTATGTCGCAAAAAAATTTTGAATTTTATGAGCTAATAGATGATGGAATCCTCATGTATAGACACAGAGTCTATATGCCAAATGATTAAGAGTTGAAAAGTATAATATTTACGAAGGTGCATAAAGTTTTTTATGATGGGCATCCAGGTTATCTGGAGAAAATTTTCGCAATCAAGAAGAAATATTTTTGTCCAGGTATGAAAAAGGAGGTTGATGATTTTATTGCAATATGTCTTGAATATCAAAAGGTCAAGGTTGAAAAAAGACATCCAATTGGTCTGCTATAGTCTTTTCTTATTCCTGAGTGGAAGTGGGAAGTTGTGACCATGGATTTCATTACTAATTTTCCTAGGAATGATATGCATCATGATTCTATTATGGTGGTGATGGACATTCTTAATAAAGATGCCCATTTTATTCTAGTAAATTCAACACACAAGGCAACATAAGTTGTTGATATATACATGTGAGAAGTTGTAAGCTGGATGGTGTACCTAAGACAATTGTGTCTGACAGAGATTCCAAGTTTCACCTTGAACTTTTGGAAAGGGATATTCAAAGGAATTGGGACAAATATGAAATTTAGCACATCATATCACCCTGAGACAGATGGTCAAAAATAAAGGGTAAATTAGGTAATAAAAGATATGCTTCAGATGTATGTGATGGATAAACAATCAAAATGGGAAGACTACCTTCACTTGGTAGATTTTTCTTATAACAATGAGTATCAATGATCTATAAATATGAACCCATTTGAAGCACTTCCATGGGTGTTCTATATGCACTAAAAACACACTAAAAACTCTCAATTAAAATGTCAACCCGGGGTAAGTAAACTTAGAGTTGTAGCACTATATGTGCCAAGGCAGAAACGTTGGAGGTAGTATAGTCCAACTAAGGAAATGGGCTATTTGGGAACTAATATATTCAAGAAAAGACTATTAATGATCAAACCCTACTAAGAAACTTAAATTATTTACCCTAAGTAACATTTGAACAAAGGATCGATGGATAGTCCTAAGAAAGAAAATGAAAACCCTACTTAAAGAAAACTAACTTAATAATGACAATAAGAAAAAGAAAACTATCTACCTAATAATCAATAACAACAACAAACTAATTTAATTAACCTATTAAAATTCAATAATCAACTATCCTATGAAAGCAAGTAAATAGACAAGAAACTACCCTATCAAAGCAAAATAGACAAGCAAGAAACTACCCTATTAAATCAAGTAAACAAGCAATAAAACAACTAACTAACCTATGATAACTTCTACAACAAGTAAACTAATCAAAATTACTCAATAAGAAACTAATCAAACTAATAATCAAGTGAACTCTATTCTTAAATTAAACTTCACAATTACTTCTAATTTATGAAAGGAAATATTTAATCTACTAAATTGGAAGCATTATGACAATAAAAGTAATTAACAACTAATCTTTAATCTATGATAAGAAAACTATTCATTAATCTACTAAAGTAAGAAACTATTCTTTAATCTACAAAAGCAAGGAAACTATCCTCTAATCTATAAAAGCAAGAAAACTCAAATATAGTGTTGATGGTTATGTCTCAGGTGTCTTACGATATCACAATGGCATTTAACAATTAACGATAACTCAAGAGGGGTAAACTCAATATTGACTTCGATAGAAAAGTGAAAAGTGTGAATTAGGAAATCCAATGAGAACTTAGCCACTATAGAAGCAACATCAACTATCCTGCATATCCATGTGATTCATCAATTTATGCACTAATCATCAACAGTATAAAAACACTATTCTAGTAAATTCAATTGCATTCTATGCTTATTAAGAAAATTCATACTACTTGGATTCATAACTGGAAACTAAACTCAATAATAAACTTTGAATTGAAATTTCAACTTAGATCTAAAAATGAAATTGCATAAAGTAAACTAAACTAGTCCTATTTTAACAATTCATATTGCAAAAGAGGAAATACTCATAAAACATAAATTAAATTCTATTCCTATTTCAGCATATGACAAGAAATTAAATGAGAAAACTAAATGACAATTTAGATAAGCAAAACTAAGTAGCAATTAGATAAATAAATTTAAAATCGAAACTAAAACTAACAACTATCCATCCACTGAAACTTGTCAAAGAAACCATAAACTAAAAACTTTGTTTTAAACTCTGTTTTAAATTCTATTTCAGCATATAGAGAATCTAACTATCATCTAATTACACACAGGGGTTAGTATCTAAGCTTGCAATCTAGTTCCTACTAATTAAAAGGTCATTGCATATTAACTCTAGCCTCCACAATAATGTGCAAAACTAAACTAAAACAATTAAATTATAAACAACAATTTATACAGTAAAGAAGCATAATGAAAACTCATGTACAGGAAATAAATAAAATGACGACTGCATTATTCAATTCACAAGAAAACTAATTATATATTCACCCAGACTATTGATGGCCCCCTCATCAAGTCATGGCTACTCTTCAAAGACGAACCATGAGCTCAACAACACGACTTCAACATTAAAATAAGAAATGCAGTTTTACATAGTTTTAATAGAATGTGTCTGAAAATGGAAAAATAGAGATGAATTGTCTTTTTCTCTCTAACACCCTTTGTCTGACCACCGAGGTGGTATTTATAGGTTTACAAGCTAAGATTTCAGCCACTGGAAGGGTCGACCATCTCTAAAAACAACAAATCGCATTCAATGCATCCTAATTGTCGATGACTTCTAGAAACAAGGCGAGCCAATAATCGCCCAGCATAACAACCCAAATCTAGTTTCCAGAAGCTCGGTAGCTGGAGGCCATGAGCACAAGAAAAATCCATGTCTCGGATTCTCACATCGGTGGTTGTCGATATGATAACCGCAAAATTTTCCATGCTTTTAGTGCAGGACGGAGGGTCGGATGGAGTATCGGACGGAGTGTCGGATGCAAAAATGAGCTGCGATTTTTTCCTGTGACACACAGAACACGATTAGTTTCTTGAAATCATAAAAGCATGTTGAATTATACTCAAAATCATCATAAAACATTAATCATGCATACCTGGTATGAATCATAGTGATTTAACACAAAATCTATTCAAAACTCTTCAAAACAGGAAAACGCATATACATATTCGGCCAAAAAGGATCTAATTAATGTCATTAAATTAATGATATCACAGGCCCAACATTACCCCCACACCTAATATTTTGCAGGTCTCACTGAAAACAAAATGAAATTTCCCCTCATGACTAAGCTTGGTGAGGAGGATCAACTTTAGAAGCTTATCCCTCTTGTTGTGAAGATTTTGTCGTATGCCTCTTGTGTTGCTTCAATTGTGCCTTGAGGTTGCGGTTGGCTTTGGTCATCTTATCAACCAAACTTTGAAGGGAATTCACCTTTTCTTGGAGGATTTCATTATCATGGTGAAGATGTGTGTCCATAGTCTTCCTATCTTCCAATTGTTGCAGTAGCTGAAAATTCGCTTGTTGTAGTTTCTCAATGGCTAGATCAAGATCAGATATCTCGGAGGGAGGCTTAGATCCTTTGAAATATGTAGAAATTATATCAGTCTTAAGATCTGGGGCATGCATCAGTGAGGTAGGAGTAATAGGGGGTTGATGAGGAGAAGTAGGTTAATATTTCATCTTTCTTTGCGGATTCAATTCATCTATGGATGCTTCCCTAAGTATTTTGTGAGGATTCTCGATATCGAAGGACACTTGGATAGGGTCCTAAGTAGTAAGGATTTTTTCATAAGGTTTTCCTCTTATGCTCCAAGTAATTTTTCAAAACAGTCCTCTATTGAATCAATTATCTCCTCTCCTATTTATGGGAACTATAGGAAAGTCTTGTTGAATTACTTCTTGTATATTCTTGGATGTAGGATCAAGAGATATTGAAGGAATATGGAGATTAGCAATAGGCTTCTTGGTCTTTTTTCCCGATGAGGCTGCAGGGGTTTCAACAAGCTTCTTGGATTTTTGTTTCGATAAAGAAATGGATTTTGTAGGAGGTGTTACACATGGTTTTGGTCACCCTGATTATTGTCTCTACAATGATGTATTCAAGCTCCCAATAAGGACTTTTTGCCTAAGAAAAATGACTATTGTCTTCTTCCAAAAACACATTTTTAAAGTGAGTTCGCAGGTTGCCTATGTACTAGTGTGCGAGAATTCTTGATTCTCATAGGCCACTAACACTTAGGCTGCGAACTATTCGCAGTCTGCTCCATAGATAGGGTGCGAACCTTTTTTTAAGCTTGGAAAAGAGAAGAAGTCACAAGGGTTCTAGAAGGGAATCTTCTATAAAATGAGTTGGCATTCATATGGTTGGAATTCTACTGACTTCTCAGATTTGGTGGGATCATCCTCATCCATTTAACCATCTATCATTCTCCTATATATTGAAAGGTTTCTCATGGAAAAGATTAAGCAAGATTGAATGAAGAATTGGTGAAATAATTGTGTGAGGAACTCTGCTTGGATAGAATCTTGAAGACCCCATTTGGCCTATCAAGTTGTGTCATATTTTCTTCATGCAATTGTAGAGCTAGTGTGTGTGTTCGAACCAAGGGTCACTAAAAGGAAGCTTGTGACATCAAGGTGGTCAAGTTGTAATATTCTACTTTCATTTAATATTATACAGTGGCATGTCCCTTTCCCATAAAATCTCTCTTATTTTATTTCCTAACTCCTTGATCATATGCATAGGTTGACATTGAATATACTTTGTTATCTTCACTTTGGTTGGTTTGTGTTGTCTTGGACTTGATTGCACGAGAGAACCGGAGTGAAGTGGGAACAACAGAGACCTAAGGAAGAAATCTAAAGGTATGTCACTTGTTCCTCCCTATTAGTATATTCAATGATTACAACTTAGGGAAATAATAATTTCTTGTCTTGTTTTGTTCTATATCCAGGTGTATCTAGGGAGATCTATTAGTGTCTGCACCTACCGATTTATCCGATAACAAAATTGGCGATTCCAATGGGGATCATACTCATTTTTAGTGGTTTTTAGTGGTTTTTTCTTGGCCATTTTCTCTTAACCCAACATTTTTCATTCCCATCAATCTCTGAGTCTTGAGGATACCCTTATAGACTCCCTGGGTCCAGAAGTTCCCTCGGAAATTTTTCCCTTTTTCCAAATTTTTCTTGTTTACAGACCTTCTCACACTGCACCCTTTTGTATCCTGGGAGAATCACTTGAGTTCACACCCTGGTGTTCAGTCCAGTGCGAACCTCTCACAATCTTCCTATGTCTATCCTACGAGAATCCTTGATTCTCGCACTGTAACCCACTATCGGCATGTGAACCCACTTGCAAAAATTTTGGATTTAGTCTTTTGTGTCCCCAGATGCCCAGATTTGTTTATGTGTCTAGGAAGAACTTTTTTGGCTAGTGATTGAATGTTTCTTGACTTCAGATCTCATGAATGATTAGTTTTCGGAAATCGAAATCTCTTCTTGTTCATTTTTCTCAATTTTTTACCTCTTGACCTTTTTTTAACAAGGGTATAATCTCTGATTCTAGAATCCGAGTGCTTGTTTGGTCAAGAGCCTTTAATTGGATTAAATGTTGAGATTAATTGTTTTTTTCAATTGCCTATTACTTGGAAAAATTTTACCCATGTGTAGTTGAAGAGACTGGTTTTGTCAGTTTGTTATTTTTGTCTTCATTGAAAGATCAATTTGGGGTGTTTGTTGTGTATTCTTTTTCATTAGTTGCTTACTTTTTTTTAGTTCCATCTTTGTTTCTTGGTTTGTAATAAAAATTAAAGACATTTTCTTTTTGTTAAGAAACTTTTCATTCAAAAATATTGGCATTCATGTATTGAAAAAGCATAAATAGAGAATTGGCATTGTTCATGATTGTTTGATATTGCATTTTAAAGAAGATCATACATTGTAGTTCATTTTGTTCCAGAAAAATCCTCTTTCCCTCCTGTAAATAGGATTCATCGAACAAAAAATTGTATCATTCATTCCTACTTACACATTGTTGGGTCAGAGTCTCACACAACATCAGTTTCATCTCCGTCTCCTCTTGAGTAACAACAGCCTTTAATAATATTATGCAATTTTAAAATTCAACTAGTAACTTTTTCTAGGGCTCTTTTACACCAACATTAGCTAGGCTAGATCTTTGGAATAGGTAGTGAGACACACTCTCCAAAGCACAAAACACACAATAGTATCTTGTGATAGGGAGTGTCAAATTCCATTTGCAACATTTTTTCCTAGGAATCCCTTCTCACACAAGGGTCAAACATGAGGTCGCATCGAGATTGATAGAGTTACTCACCCTGCTTTGTTGATATCGGTGTAGATATTGCACGTATTACAGGGGTCACTTGAAGGTATACCCACAATGATGAGTGGAATCCTCTCAAGATGATTTCGGGCCAGATACCCTTCCCTTGCATGTGGATTGGACCGTCGACTGTTCCCCCAAGAATTATTATTGTTGGTGGTAACCTTAGTACCCTATCTTCTTAGGGTCTTACACAAGGTGACTGTGAAGGGGAAAGTGTCACACACCCACTACAACGATATAGATTTTTCACCTTTTTTCTCGAGGGACAGAATCCCCGAAGTGCCTACGGGGGCCTAGCGCGGGCTAGCTCCTCCCTTGTCCACTTCCATGTGATCATTGGTTACATCCACAGGCCAAAAAAACTAGGCACCTTTTCGCATTTCGCGAATCAACGATATAGGTGCGTTAAGTCTTTCAACTCTGCAAACCCTGAAAGGCGATGGTTGACTCCCCTTTGACACTTTTCGCTACTCACAACCTTGCAGGTTGAAGCGTCGAGCTCTCATTATCTTCTTCTCCAAAATCCTAAGGCATGAAATTCAGCAATGGCTTGACTTCCTCTTCACACTTCTCACAAATCGCAACCTTGCAAGTTGGAGTGTTAAGCCTGCGTGCTCCTATCTTACGAATCTTCGAGACGCGAGAAGTCAATAGAGTGTTGACTCCTTCCCAAACAATGCGTGTCCACCTGTCAATCACACGGGCCCCACCTGATGGATGTGCCACATGTTCTCACGAGCCTCGGCTCTCAACACTTCACGACTTCTATAGTTGAAAGTGACCCCTTCTAACCTCCAAACCCCTGAAATCCCAATATACGATATCTCCATAGGGTTCTGATCCAACTGGCCTCCCATTCCTGGATCCAACCGTTCAGATTTTCTCCTCGTGATTTTGCACTTCGCGACTTTGTGAGTTGGAGCACCCAACTCTTGCGCTCTCTTCTTGCGAAACCTCAAGATGCGAGATCCAAAACTCAGACCTCTTCGGGACTGCACCGACCCTAACCTCCTTGCAACTCTACAAGATCCAACAGTTATCGGATGTTCGCCACTTCTATCTCGAAGTGTCTCCACCATCCATACAACTTCTCCCATGGCTTCTTCTACGGCTTAACTCCCCCACAATTCAGTGTGATCCAACGGCCCATGGCATTTTAGCACTTCTCCACGAAGTCTCTTTACCGTCCGTTTCTTCTCTCTTCTACGCACATCTGGATGTACGTTTTCGATGACCCAGATCCCTTCACTCCAGCTGATCTAACGACAGTTGTAGCTCCTCCTCATCATGCACTTCTCTTCCTTCTCCTTGGAATATTTCTTAAGTATCAAAGGTCTCGGCCTTTGCTTCTCCTCTGCGAACCCTACGACCTTCGGTCTCACCTGCGTTCTAAAAGATGTTGTTCCTCCTGAGATTTTGGGACTCTGAACTCTCCAAAGAATTTCTCTACCTCTATGACCTTTGTAGCTATGGCTCTATGCACAAAATGGCACTATCCATCCTGATCTTCTCTTCTCTGAAACCCTGAAAGATTTCCTCGACCTTTGTAATTCCTACAGGGTCTGTGCACAACATGAGGTGCTATCTGTCCTGAGCTTCATCAGCTATGAGGGACTTGGGAGCTTCATTCTCTTTCTCCTGGATTTGACTCTTAGAAGAGTCTTCAGCACAACTATTTCTCTCCTGCATCAAGTCTAGGACTTGAGTGGGTCTCGGTCTCTACTTGCCTCACAGGGAGCCTGTGCATAACTACACTACCTCTCCTGAGATATTCCTTGGCCTGTATGACCACTTCTCATAAGACAACAATCTTATTCCCTTCGGGACTTATCAATACGAGAACCCAACCTCTTGTCAATGGGACTCCCGAATTCTTGATTTTTTATTTCTCGAAGTAAGTAATATCGCGACACGTGGCCTCCCTTAATCGGATGGTCCAGATCTATTTTGGGACTTCCACCATGGAGTGTCCCGATCTCTTTTAATCAGGAATTTCGGAATCCCGAAATATGAAATCCCGATACTGACTCCTCTTTCGGGACTTTCTCCCCTATTCACAAGGGCTTAACCCTCATCTATCTCCTGACAGATCCAATGGCTGTCAGGTTTTCTAACTAAGATCTATAACATAAGCCATATGTGGTCCTTCCAATAAAAGCATGCAAGCACCATTTATGATCAAAACACTACACAGCCAGTCTTATACTCAAACCATTCACAAACTGCACAAACTATGAGCATACATGTCAGTATATAAATTTCAAGACGCAAGATGTAAAACACTTATCAGAAATAACACCGGATGTGATTGAAACTACTGAGAGGGGTGCTCATTTCCACCCAACCGTAGGCTCAACGACTCCCAACGGATTTACCACTAGCCACCCCCGAGATGATACCATGATGCTGCGATATTGCGTCTTTGTTTTCCAGTGACCGAGAATGAAGGTTACTCTCCTTCTTCTCTACTATCACTCACTCTATGTTTTCCAGAGTTCTCTTCCTCTTTCCCTCGTGTCTTCCCATGATCGCACACTCTTCCTGCCTTTTTCCTTTTCGGTGAGGTTGCATGTGGCATGATCTCCCTCGTGGTGGTCAGGTCTAAGGACCCTACAAATGGGTAGTTTACCCCCATCCCTCATTACGCATGAGGAGCCATCTATCTACCAACCTATGAGTAATTTATTTCAGAACAGTGAGCCACTCTTGGTTCTCCGGGCCAGTGAAGACCAAATATGGTATCGGTTTCAGTGGAAATTAACACCACCATTCGAGGTGCCTTCGACCACCTTTCTCCAGCCATCGTGGTCTCTTTTTTTTCAACATATCCCCTCTCAATAGTCCTAGAATATATATATTCATAATATTATTCACATTCATCGACCTTTTTCACAAGGTCCATTCACATCACACATTCACATTTCTAAGTTTGCCACAATACTTGGCCAGTATAGTTATTTTTACAGACTAGGGGAAACAGGGTGTTACAATTCCCTCCCCCTTAAAGGAACATCATCCTCGATGTTCTATATATCAACATGACGTGCATGTACATATGTAAACAAAATCGGATATGCATGTTTCATGGCATCCTCCATTTCCCATGTAGCCTCATCTGGGCCAAAATGTTTCCACTGCACCTTGACCTGTGAAATGGTTCAGTTCTGGAGTGGGGTTTCCTTTCTATCCAATATGCATTGGGGTTCTAGTATAAATTCTCCCCCCGGTTCCACCTGAATCACAGACCAATCAATTATATGGTTAGCATCATGTACATATTTATTCAATAATGAGACATGGAAAACATTATGTTCTTTGACTATGGGAGGAATTGGTAGCCTATAGGTTATAGGTCCCACTCTATCTAGAACCTCAAAATATCCACAATACCATGGTGCTAAATTGGTGCAAGCTCCCATTTTCAGGGAACTCTTTCTGGGCCTAACTCTGAGATATACATGGTTTCTCGTTTTGAACTCTCTTGGAGTTCTCTTTTGGTCGGCATAAATTTTCTGTCGGTTTTGAGCGACCTTCATATTTTGTTTTATCTGAGTCACCTGTTGTTCCATTTCTTTCAACATGTCAGGTCCAAAATAAATTATGTT
>JASDQU010416500.1:0-10306 GCA_032191745.1 Picea mariana
TATAAGAACTGCAGTTTTTAGGCAACTGTGTTCTTCACTCCAAGACGACTTCGTAGAGAATGAAATTTCTGCTCAGTGAAGGTCTTGGTGAATATGCCTGTCATTTGTTCTGCTAAAGGATAGAATTGTAAGTCGATGATCCCCTCATGTACTAAGTCCCAGATGTAGTACATGTGGATCTCGATGTTCTTCGTCCGCTGCCTATGAACTGGATCTCTGTAAAACTTCAGAGTGCTCTGGTTGTCACACCAAATGACGATCGACCGATGAAACTGAATGCCTAACTCATTGAGAAAATGTTGTAGCCACATACCCTGAATGGTTATGTTAACTACCTCTCTATACTTTGTTGTTATCGACAAATTGGTAGATGCAGACACTAACAGATCTCCCTAGATCCACCTGGATCTAGAATAAAACAGGACAGGACATGACTCTTTCCCTAAGTTGTGATCATTGAATCTACTAGTGAGAAGAAACGAGTGACATACCTTTGTATCGCTTCCTAGGTCTCTGTTGTTCCCGCTTCACTCCAGTTCTCTTATGAGGTCAAGACCAAGACAACAAAAACCAACCAAAGTGAAGACGATAAAGTATATTCAATGTCAACCTATGCATATGATCAAGGAGTTACACAATAAAGTAAAAGTGACTTTATGGGAAAGGGACATGTCGTTGTATCATATTAAATGAAAGTAGAAGATACAACCTGATCACCTTGATGTTGCAAGCTTCCTTTTAGTGACCCTTGGTTCCAAAACACACACTTGCTTTTCACTTGCATGAAGAAGATCCAATACCTCTTGATAGACCAAATAGAGTCTTCAAGCTTTTGTCTGAGCAGGGTTCTTCACACAATTCTTTCACCAATTCTTCATTCAATCTTGCTTAACCTTTTCCATGAGAAACATTTTAATATATAGGAGAATGAGAGATGGATACATGGATGAGGATGATCCCATCAAATCTGAGAAGTCTTTAGAATGACAACCATGCGAATGCCAGCTCATTTTCTAGAAGATTCCCTTCTAGAACCCTCGAGACCTCTTCTCCTTTCCAAGATTAAAAACAGGTTCGCACCCTATCTATGGAGCAACCTGCAAATAGTTCACACCCTAAGTGTGGGTGGCCTATGAGAATCAATCATTCTCGCACCCTAGCACATAGGAAACCTGCGAACTCACTTTAAAAATGTGTTTTTGGAAGAAGACAATAGTCATTTTTCTCAGGAAAAAAGTCATTGTTGGGAGCCTAAATACATCATTGTTGAAACATCACCAGAGTGACCAAAATTACGTGTAACAGAATGCTCCACAAAGTATGAGGTCGGAACTTGTGACAACCGAAATACTTTGTAAACTACGTGCGTGTGTCAGAAACCAGGAGAGCACCTAATCGGAAACTTGCAAACAACCAAGCATCTATAGAATATAATACCAGTTCTGAGGTAGGAATTCCCATACTCAGATAAAAAATGAATGAAATCATAAATGTAGGTCATGGCCACCAATCATACACCATGGATCCACGCCGTCAAAATGATGCATAGCCACCAGGAATACACTGTGGATCTATGCAAGAAGACTTAAATTACGATGACATAGCCACATGACATACAAAGTGGATCTATGTGCCGATACAAATTATACATACTCCATCGCAGCCTGGATCAAAAAGATGAGACCTAGGGTCTTCAATCCCATCACCGAAAAGTACGAATCTAGCCATGTGATTACATGTGATGAAGTCGAACATGGCATAAACCACTTGATTACCGGTCATTGATGAAAACCGTTAACAAGTGCAAGGGAAATCACCATTGATGTCAATGACTCCCAAGGTACCAAAGAACAATCCGAACGAATTCAAATACATGAGTTGAAGTCGAGCATTCGGCGGAATCTCTCGATCAGGGATAAATGATGTGAACCCCTGTCGAAAGAGAAGAAACCTGCCATTAAGGCATGTAGGTTCTAAGTTTCTAAATGATTTCTAAGTCTCATTTCTGGATAATGAGTTGAAGTCGATGGAACAAGACTCATCATAGGAGGGCCTTGATGTATCCCCCATCAATGACATGAAATAAGTAACAGATTTTGAGAGTGAAATAGAGTATGAATACAGGTTGAAACAAACGCAGGGAAGGCCGACATAGTAAGAATGGACAACTGCAGATGGTCGACTCAATAGAGGGCTTGGATGAACTTCTCTTGAACATATGAATGACATGACCAAGGACTTGGCAGCACTGACTCAAAGATGACCCAGGATATGACCTTGTAGGAAGTCGAATGAGAGACAAATGGATTTCCCAAACCGACTTCAAATGATGAATAGGAGGTGTCATGTTCAAGAGTGACGCTTACTTCCATTAATATGAATACAAAAACACATCCTTTTCCCAAAATTCCCCCCCACCATTTCTGGCGAGTACCTCTTTATTTTTACGCAAGCTTGAGGAGGATAACATATGCTTGTTGATGTAAGCTCATCCTTCGAATGAGTCCCTCGGAGTATATTTAACGAACCCTAGGAAGGAGTGGCTCGGTCCCATTACGGGTCTTTTGATGTTTGTTTAACGAGTCCAAAGATAGAAAACTCAGAGGTTTTTCATGTTTTGAGAGTCTGAAAAACACTTAAAGAGGACTCTCTCAGTTCTTTTTTCGTAAATATTTCATTAGGACCGAAAAAGTGATAAACTATTGCCCATCAAACGTTTTGTTCAGATACTTTTACGAGCGTGAACAGAACAAGATCTCTTGGCGATCTTTTCATTTTTATGGAGCGTGAAAAGAACTTAAAGGATACTCCTTTGCGTTCGTCGTTTTCGTGTTACCATGACGAGTACGAAAAGACGAGAAAAGTATACTCGGTTACATTCTCATGTATTTTCGAGCACGAGAACGAACGAAGACTGAGCTCGAGGTTTTTCTAAAAACCCTAAAAAGCAGTCGTACATGCGACAAAAAAGAAAAAAACATCCATACTCCTTCGTTTGGACTTCAAAGTTTCTATATCTGCAAAAAATCACACTCATAGGACTATTAGGCATTATGTTTTATAGAAAAAATAATATAAAAAATCAACAAAAATGGTAAAAAGTAAATAAATATGGATAAAAAGGGCTTTTACCATTTCATTGTGATTTTTCCAAAATATTTGCCCAATACACCTCATTTTCCCCCAAATTTTGTTGCTCGATCGCGGGAGGCACAAGCGAACATTTGACGAACCGTCTCCGCCAATGAGGTAAGCTCTTGATCTTCTACCTTTTCCATGGTTTATGTTTAGTTTTCATTGGCAATTTTCAGAGTTTTAGGTTCATTTTAGGGCCATAACTTGTGCCCAAACGTTCTCCCAGGCTGGCCATGCGGGACCTGCGATAATCTAGGATTCTCATAGGTGGCCTTAAGGGCACCTGTGAGAATCTCGCACTGTGCTAAAGGGGCACCTGCAGGGGCCAAAAAATGAAATTTAACGTTGATTTTTTCTCAATAAAAAATGTGCCAAGTTTTGAAAAAAGTTTTTGACCCTTCTCTCATGGATCTTGTACAGGTGTTTGACCATCACAATGCTGGAGTGGTGAGAAAGAGAACATGAGGAGGAGGATGCCATTGCCGGGAATGACCCGGGTACTGTCGCTTCTCTTCGGGACTATGGGCTCTTGAAATTCTTCAGAATTCTGGGCATGAGGGCCCAACTCAGATTGTTGCAATACCTGGTTCATATGTGGGACGTGGACCAACAGTTGTTTCACGTGGGAGTCCACACGCTGACCTTAGATATCAAGGATATCTTTTTTCTAATGGGATTATCACGACGTGGATACCATGCTAGTTTGACTGGTGGTCGAGGTGGAAGACTCCCTATGAGTGAGTATTGTCGCTAGTATTGTGTACCTGAGGCAAAAAGAAGCAAGGACAAGGTTTTTATTTGGGGGGTCCAATACTTGACCCTGTGAACCATCTTGTTCACTATAGCACACATGGCTGGGAGTGTAGCTCCACAAATGGCTCTCCAGAGATACTTCCAATACGCCATAGAGTGCACAGAGCCTCGAGTCTTCAACTGGTCGGACACAGTTCTCCACAGTATGAAGAGGCAATTAACAAAGTGCAGAAGGGGCAACTTGAAGCAGTTTGGGTACAGATCACTTTTGGTGTCCTTCTTCCTTGAGAGGGTCCCACTGCTGTGATTACAGGTTGATTAGGGTTTACCGGCCCCATAGGATCAGAGGATGCTGAGGTGGTGCAACCTCATGGCTTGTCATGTAGCTGGGCCTATAATCAAGTACAATGATTCCTTTTTTGACTGGTTAAGGCCGCAGATGCTGATGATTGACGACTACACATACGCAGGTTTGGATTTTTGAGGGGATCCAGATTTGGCCCTGCCTGAGGATGCTTAGTGGGGTGACCTAGGTAAGAAGTACTCATTTTGTTCTTTTTAAATTTTTTTGCAAGTTTTATCATATAAAATGTTTTTATGTTTGTCAAAGAACTAATAAAAAAATATCTTTTTGATGACACAGATGTGGGGCCATATCGACCTCCAAGAACGTCTCCTATTCAACAATGAGGAGAGGCAGCTCCAATGGCGAGATGGGATGTCGAAGATTATGAGGCAGTGGAGCAGAACTTGGAGGGGTTGACCACGGACATCCCAGATATTGCTATTGGAGAGATCCCTAGATGTTACCAGCACCATAATGTGGGTGTGTCAGAGTCTATCGGTCGACTGCTTCGTAGGGTAGCTCAGGTAGTTGTGTGATATCGTGAGCATCACCCATGATGCTATTTTGTAGAAGCTATGAGATTCATATTTTGAGATTTTGGTCCTTGGAAAGAAACTTTTTGTAAAAAAAATTTTGATCGTTATATACATATATACGGCTTCTACCGACTTATTTTATGTTGTGCGATACATGTGATATGTGATTGGTTTATAAATAGCCCAAATGTTTGTCTAATATATAGTTAGCTAATGCATCATTCAATGTATTTAGACATCTAGGAATGTGCTGATACTCAATATAATCAAAATAACATTCCAAGAGGCGAATTTGTAAATATACCCGTAATAAAGTAGGACTTTGAATAACATAGACATTACTTAGCTGAAGTAATACTAGCTGCGAATCGAGTCGTACATCTAGGTGGTGGATACCGAGCAAAATAGTATCAATCAACAATTCGATGACGGCGCTATATTCTACCATATTGTTGGTCACACGACCGAGACACCCACCTCGTAGAGTGATAAGTTTGTTTGTAGGGGCGTAAATTTCCCAAGCAGCAGAAGCAAGGTTCTGAGTACTATGACTAGCGCCATCAGTGAAGCCAAAGTGGGGTAGCGAAGACTCTGACATCTGGAAACCAAGCACAGCGTAACATAAGTAGTCGAGGGCAGAGACCAAATAACGAAAAAATGCATACTAAAGTAACACACAAAAAGTATGATACAATAAAATACAAGTACTGCTGCCCAGGTGATCTTAGGCATAGTACTTCTTTAAGTACAACCCATTTCTGGGTTCACCCAAAGGGATACCATCATAGTCCACTAACTCGTAAGCTCCTTTCTCCAAAACTCGTGTAACGATATAAGGACCTCGCCACATAGCTTCAAATTTTCCTGCTCCTAGAATATCCCGATCTTGTTCGTAAAGGAGAACCAGATCACCTTCGGAGAAAACGCGAGGCTTGACATGTTTGTCATATTTGGCTTTAATGTGTTTCTTCTGGGCTTCTATGACTAGGGTGGCATCGCGATGAGTTTCATCTAATCGCATGAGATGCAACAGATGTTCTTCTTCGGTAGAAGTGTTTGGGAGAAGTTCGACGGCTAGTTTTAGGGAGGGTATCTCACATTCAATTGGTAGGATGGCTTCTAGACCATAAACTAACTGGAACGGTGTAAATCCGATAACAGACTTAACAGATGTTCGGTAATCCCACAATGCTAAAAACAACATCATGTGCCAAATTGTTTTGTGAATCCCTATCATTCATCGAAGCATGGTAATGAGGACTTTGTTAATTTCTTCAACTTGGTCGTTGGCTTGTGGGTAATAGGGTGTTGAGTTTTCATGGTGAAGACCCAATTTTTCAGTGAGTTCGGACATCATGAAGTTTCTAAAGTGGCTATCGTGATCAGTAATGATAGTCTGAGGAACACCAAAATGAGCTATGATGTGATTGAATATGAATAATGATGCGGTCTTTCCAGTGTTGTTGAAAGTTGGCATTGCCTTGGCCCATTTCGTAAAATAATCTACAGATACAATAATGTATCCATGCCCCCCCGGTCGAGTGAGGGTGACATGTCATGAAATCGATACCCCATTTCACAAAAGACCCAACGAAGACCACAGGGTGAGGAGGAGCAGGGTGTGACTGTATTTTATTGTTGTAGGTCTGGCAAGCGTGGCATTTTTGGACGACAATTATACAATCATTGAATAAAGAAGGCCAAAAATACCCTGCTCGTAAGATCTTTTGGGTAGTAGCATACCCAGACATATGACCACCACAGGCTCTAGAATGGTAGTCATTTAGGGATTTCTTGGCTTCGTCAAACGTGAGGCAGCGTCGAAAAATGGAGTCAATCCCACGATGATAAAGAGTATCACCGAGGATAATATATTGATGGGCTTGGTAGCGTATTCGACGGCGGTCAATACTAGACAAATTGGGCTAGAAAGTCTGGGTTTGGAGATATATGATGATATCTCCGTACCAAAGATCATCGGAACTAATCAGGAAAAGGGATTCATCAGGTAATGAATCAGCTGCTACATTTTCCATCTCAGAGTAGGGAAGGTCGCATATCAACTCGACAAACACTAAGGATTTCTTGGACTTAGCGTGTTCAAATTCTAAGTCAAAATCCTAGAGTATCACGATCCATTTGGATTATTTTCCCCCTAGCAGTTGACGTGTAAGAATGTGTTGCATAGGGTTGCAGTTAGAAATTACCGCAGTCTTGCGAGAAATGATATAGTGCCGGAAACGTTGAACTGCTTGGATGGATGCCAAGGCCAGTTTTTCAACATGTAAATACTTGGTTTTGGTAGTCATAAGACTTCGAATCAAGTAATAGATGACATGTTCGTCATGAGAATCATCCTCCTGAATGAGAACTATAGCGATAGTGTAGTCCGAGGTTGCGAGGTAGAGGAAATAATCCCGACTGTAATAAGGTGGGAAGAGTAGTGGGGTACGTGTCAGAGACAGTTTCAAAGCTTCGAAAGCTTTGTTGGCGGTGGTATCCCATACGAACTCAGACCCTTTCTTGAGCAGTCGCATAAATCCAAGAGTTAGCTCGGCATAGTTCGGGATGAAACGATGAAGAAATTTTGCCTTCCCTTGCAAATTTTGTATCTAGCGAAGTGAGGAAGGAGGAGGGAGATTGAGAATCATCTCGAACTTCAAAGGATCTACCCTGATCCCTTGATGTGAAACAATAAAGCCTAGAAGTCGGCCAGATTCTACGCAAAAAACACATTTGTGGGGATTCAAGTGTATATGGTAAAATCGACAGCGAAGGAAAATGGCGCGGATGTGTATTGGATGATCTACATGGTGCATGGAATGAGCGGGTAAGTGATCTAGATATGGTTGCATTATGTGCTTGATATCATGGAAGGCATAAGACATAGTGTGCTGAAAAGTTGTGCCGACATTTTTTAAACCAAAAGGAAGTTTTCGATAGGCAAAAGTGCCCCAAGGACAAATAAAAGCGGTTTTGTGATGGTCCACGGGAATGATATTGATTTGATTATATCCGGAGAAACCATCCATCAGAGATAAGATTTCACTTCCGGCACCATCATCGATGATCTGGTCGATGAAGGGGGTAGGAAATTTGTCTTTAGGACAAGCTTTGTTAATATCCCTATAATCAATGCACATGCGGATTATGCCTTGTTTCTTGTCAATCGGGACAAGATTGGAAACCTAGTCAGTGAGAGCCACAAGGTAAACAAAGTCGACTTTGAGAAGTTTCTTGACTTCAAGCTTGATAGCGACCGCTTTACGTGGGTGGACTAGACAAAGTCGTTGCCGGATGGGTTTAGCGTCTGGGTATGTCTTAATCTCTTGTATCACAATGTCGGGGTCAATACTTGACATTTCTTCATAGATCCAGGCAAAGATGTCACAAAATTCTTTGAAAAATGACCTGTAGGTGACAATTTCGTCAGGGGAACACGAAGCTCCGATATGCACATTTTCGACAATTCCAGGTTTTATGGATATGTCAAGAGGGATGGTGGGTGAGATATTACTTAAGTTCCCTTCATAAAACATGTTGTGTGTAGACTCAGGAATGGTGGAAATGAGGACAATGATCGATGGGGTCGAGATCCGTTGGTAACCCTCGATGGTGTGTTGTTCCAGGAAGAGGATGGAACGATGATGTTGATCATCCCAGGGGGTGTCTTCTATAACAGACATAATCATCTCGTCTGTGGGAAAAATGACATGAAAAGGATCTGGAGATAAATCACCAAGAGAGGGGGTATAAGGGGTTGCTGATTAAATGGCCTGATAGTCGGATTCAACCGGACTCAAAGGCATTTCATCACCATAATGAAGATGATCTCCGGGGTTGGGTACCATCCATGGGTCGTGAGACACCGAGGTTCTGTGAATAGAGTTAGAGATCATGTTGATTGAGGTGACAGACGGGTGTGGAACATCGGGTGGTGGGATGGGGAAAGTACCCATCAACGAGGAATCTTTAAGAAGACCCACACCGACGTCCTCGTATCCGGGGGGGTTTTTCAATGAACGGTACATTGCTGGTACGTGTATCGGAGTGAAAGAAGGCTAATTGGTCAACAATGACTACCTTTCCTTGATGTGGGAAACACACGACATAGAAAAGATTCGACACAACTGCACGCATGGAATCAATCCAGCTACGACCAAGTAGAAGGTTGTAATTGAGAGGAGCATCAAAGACCTCCACTTCAACTTGGACCATTTTTCCTTCTAACGTAATCGAAAATGAAGGAAGGACACCGTAAGGCTTAAAATCAGAGCCATTAAAGGCTTTAAGTGTGTTGTGGGATTCAGTCAGAGGAGGAGAGTCGATGGCTTTCCAACAGGTAATAGACATGACACACGTCGAGGCACCCTCATCAATAACTGTTCTACAAATGTTTTTGTCGGAGACAATAACTTGTATTTGGAATGTGAGTTGAGGGGGTAGCCTTGGAATGTGATATTCCAAGTAAAAAATTATTAAATTCGTATCCGTAGGGTCAATTCCACCAATAACTTCAACAGTTCCTTCCGTTGTATAGGACAACTCTAAAGGACTTCGAGGGCTGACATCACGGATGGTGCTTGGGCCAGATATTTGACAATACTGTAGTTTTGGGCAACACATGCATGGGGATTGAAAGCCGATTTTCAAACAACACCCTTTGGAGGAGGGAAAAGAACTGTATTGAGGCTTAGTCGTTTGAGATGAAGAGGATCATTGGTAGGTGGCATCGTGGGAGATGGTTGGACCAACGAAGGAAGTATCACATCAACCTTCTCTTTGGAGGAAGAATAATCTTTGGCTCGAGTGGTAAGTGTGATGTCATTTTTCTTTGAATCGCTTGTACACATTAAGACATAGGATGTATTGGAGGGGGAAGGTTGGTCATGAATGACCAATTGGGCTTGTTGTTGAGAAGGGAAGGGTTGTGACAATATGAATGGAGTGGGAGGTTTCATGGTCCCTTGAAGGAACTTAGTAAGCTCGACTCGTCGTGGACAATCCTTAGTGTAGTGATCATCACTACAGATAAGACAAGGGTATCAGGGTTTGCGCTTATCCCTATCGTCAATAGGTGGTGTTTTGGTTCTCTTTGTTTGCGAATTATTTTTTTCCTCCTTATTCTTACCCTTTCCTTTTCTGGATTTATTTTTACCGGCGGGGTAGATTGAACAACATTTACCTCATAAGTCTTGCCGATGGGAGGGGTAGGAGACGGAGCATTTTGAACATTAGAAGAAATGGGTTTGGGGTTTTTGCTAGAGGCTTGGACGGAATGAGTTTGGGCATGGAAAGTGCCAATCACACCATTGGCTGCATGAGAAGTACCAGGAGTAGTTGAAGTAGTGGAAGTAGAAGGATGAGGTGCATCAGGGAGTAAGTTGTAAAGAGTACCCGTTTGTGAGTAAACGAGGTCAAGGTATTGAGCACGACCAATTGCCTGTTCTTCTCTGACAACTCCACCCATGGAAATGTCACGAGCGATGTCATTCACAAATGATTTCGTGAACCACTATGCCAGCAACTGATTGAG
>JASDQU010416502.1:0-10300 GCA_032191745.1 Picea mariana
AGAAAAAATAGAATTTTGGAATGTAGATGGCCAAGGGCCCAGTTATGGTCAAAGACCTTGGAGTCGGAGAAGCTCCGAAATGAAGGGGTTGGCTAAAAGCCAGCTCAAACAAGGTTTGAATAAAGTGTGGCCAATGGCCGGATCAGAACTTGCTCTGATACCAAATGAGACGAACAAAGTTCGCTCACACAAGAATTATCCAAAATATCTGGAATATAGTAACCAAATCCATATGGAAAAATATATATGTAATAATAATGAATAATAAGATATAGAAGATGATTACAATTGAGAATGAGGGCCTGCTTATATACCCACGCAGGGGTGCCCTTTACCAATAGTTATGTCCTTTGAGACATGACCTTTCATTATTAATAATTATTATTTATTAACTATTATTATGTTATGAATATCTATTTATGTATATTTTATGTTCATAACATTAAAATAGATCCATGATATAAACTCAACATTTCTAGTATTCAAAAACTACCTAGTATTCACAAACTATATTTTAAATCCATAATGAAACAAGGTTTATAATGGGAAACTACTCCAACACAAACCATTTTACACGAGGAGAGTTGTTTTAGTCCCCATCTTAAGAGGAGGGTCTGTAAGGTATCAAATCTATTATATTAGAAGAATAAATAAATAATTCAGATAATAATACTGAGATAGCAACAAAATATGGAAATATTGCAGATATAACAATGGAACAACAAATTATGTGGAACCACAACACCCAAATTATACTTTTATTGATAGGAAACAATGTTCACTTGCCTCTTCGAGGGGGAAAACTCTCGCAGAGAAGAGATCTATTACAACAATTTTCCAAGAAAAAACTTATCATACCCTCTACTCTTTTTTATACTAAATCTATGTATCCAAAAGAACAATCTAGAGGAAGATCCTTCTAGAAGTGGAAGCTTCTATTAGGTTTTCTTACAATTGACTTATTCATCCTTATTGCTAGTCCTTATTAATATTGACCTTTATTACATGGAAATATATTAGTCTACCCACTTGAGGGGCTAGGTAGGTGAGTTCTCTAACATGCCCTGCCCCTTAAAATCAGTCTTGTCCTCAAGGCTTGATATGAATAAATTTTTGCAGAATGGTAGTTGGGTCCTAGGTGGCATCTGCAGGATTTGTATCTTTCCACTAGACTAACACTTCCCTTATGATGCATTGACGAAGACGACGCTCACACTAGTCCAAAACTACTTGTGGATGTAACCATATGGATCCTTCTTTATCCAACTCCGGAAGGTTTGTTTGAGTTTGGCACTTAGTTCCAATCACCTTCTTTAAGCAGGAGACATGAAAAATAAGATGGAGCTTAGAAGAAATAAGAAAAGTTAACTGATAGGCCACCTGTACCACGGGATTGAGAACTGTATAAGGACCATAAAATTCGTGTGCTAGTTTTTGACAATGTTCAGCCTTAAGTGAAGTTTGTTTATAAGGTTGCGGTCGAAGAAATACCCAGTCTCCTTAGACAAATTGAAATTCTGAGCGACCTTGATCAACTTGTTCCTTCATGAGATTCTAATCCATGACCAAATTCTCTTTGAGGGTACGGAGAATATCTTCTCGAACTGTAAATGTTTGGTCAACCGACTAAACCTTCGAGACACCTGGCATGCATGAGAGAATGGAAGGTGGATTTTGTCCATATACTCCTTCAAAAAGAGTCATGTGATTAGTTGTATGGTAAGAAGTATTGCACTACCATTCATCTAATGGTAACCATTGACCCCATTGATTTTTCCTTTCATAGGAAAAACACCTCAAGTAAGTCTCCAAATAGTTATTGACAACTTTAGTTTGACCATCAGTCTGGGGATGATAGGCGGTGCTGAGATGTAATTGGGTGCCATGTGGCCTAAAAAGTTCTTGCCAAAAATTGATGGTGAAAGTGGGGTCTTGATCATAAATAATAGAATGAGGCTTTCCATGAAGATTGAAGATATGATCCATGAAAATTTGATCCACAATGGATGCAGTAAATGGATGTTGAAGAAAACATAAATGAGCATACTTGGAAATATGATCAATTGCCACCATGATGACTAACTTATTTCCTGATTTACGTAATCCCGCAATGAAATCCAAAGAGATGCCCTCCAAATAGAAAGTGGAATCAAAAGAGGTTGGAGTGTGTCATAGGATTTGATTGTTTCTCCCTTGTTACAATGACAAACATCACATTCTACCACAAAAGTGTGAACTCCCTTTTTCATACCATCCCAGAAAAAAAAGAACGTTTGACCCTATCATAAGTTTTTGTAAACCCTGAGTGCTCGACTGTGGGTGTAGTATGAATCTCAAAAATCATCGTGGATTTAAGTTTTGAATGTTTTCTTAAATACAAACAGACTTTGTAACGAAGCTCATCATTATGCCAAGAGTACCCTGGGGAAACTGGAGAATTGGCTTGCAATTGTTGGATTAGATGAAAAATCTTAGGATCTTGTAGCCTTTCCTGGCGAACAACATGGAGCCAATATGGTACAATGAAGGATAGGGAGAACAAGGACTCTTCATCTTCATATTTTCGAGAAATAGCATCAACAACCACATTTTATTTACCGTTCTTGTAAATGATTTCATAATCATATCCAAAGAGTTTAGTTACCTATTTTTGTTGTTCTGAAGAGGAAGGTCGTTGCTCCATAAAATAATTGAGGTTTTAATGATCTGTCTGAATTTGGAAGTGTTTCCCCAAGAGATAAGGGCACCAGAGATCCACTGCATGCATAATAGCCAACATTTCCTTTTCATAGATTGATTGGCCGAAATGGCATTCTAAAAATTGTTTGCTGGTAAAGGATAAAGGTCTTCCCTCTTGCATAAGGACTGCTCCAATTCCTCTCCCAGAGGTATCACATTCCAGGACAAAGGTCTTTGTGAAATTAGGAAGGGCCAAGATTGGAGTAGTGCACATAGATGCCTTCAATGCTTGAAAGGCCATATCAATTGTGGGAGTCCAAGTGAAATAATTATTTTTAAGTAGAGCAGTGAGAGGTGTCACAATATTTCCATAATTCTGAACAAACTTGTGATAATAGCCTGTTAAACCCAGAAAACCATGCAATATTTTTATAGTCTTGGGGCGAGGCCAATCCTCCATTGCTTCAATCTTCTTTGGATCTACCCGAACACTATCCTAACCAAAAATATGGCCCAAGTACTCAACTTCTAAGGCGCCAAAGGCACATTTAGAGTGTTTGAGGAGAAGTTGATGATGATAGAGTATATGAATAAATTGATCCACATGGGAAATATGGGATTGTCAATTTTTACTATAGATGAGAATGTCATCAAAGAAAACTAAGACAAAATGACAGAGAAAAATACGGAATAAATGACTCATGAGGCTTTGAAAGGTGGAGGGGGAATTACATAGACCAAAGGGCATGACCAAGAACTCATGATGGCCCTCATGAGTTCGAAAGACAATCTTGGGGATGACAACAACTTGCATACTTATCTAGTGGTAGCCAGAACGCAGATCAAGTTCAGTGAAATACTAAGCACCACTCAACTCATCCAAGAGATCATCAATGACAGGAATGGGAAATTTGTCCTTGATGGTGAGTTTATTGAGGGAATAAAATTAATAACACATGTGCCAAGTACCTTATTTCTTAAATACCATGAACACAAGAGAAAAATAAGGGCTAGTACTAGGGAGGATAACACTCGCTTGTAGCAATTCCTGCACTATTTTCTCAATTTCATTCTTTTGGGAAAAGGGATGACGATAAGGGAGAACATTGGGAGGAAGACTTCCATGAACAAGGGGTATGGAATGATCATGAACACCACGAGAAGGAGAAATTCCTTGAGGAGTGGAAAAAAAATCTTGGTGTTTGGAGAGAATAGCTTGGAGGTCATAGAGGGTTTCTCAACCATATGAATAGAATGAAGTTGAGAAATAATATCAGAATGGCCTTTCTTGAGGCACTTTTCCATGTAATCAGAACTGATGATCTCATGAGAACCAACTGTGAGACCTTGAAAGTGATACCTTTGTCCCTCATGTTGGAATTGCATGGTTAATTCCTTAAAATCCATAAGAATGGTACCCAAAGGGCGTAACCATTCAACACCTAGCACATTGTCACAACCGCCCATTTGAATCGAAAACATATGAGATTTTAGGTGATAATGTCCAATTTGAAGACAAACATTTTCACAATGCCCACCACATTTCATGGACCCACCATTGACTATCATGATTTGAAAATTATTGACAACACGAATATAGCAATTTGTTTCCTGGGCAATGCGACGATGAATAAAATTGTGAGTGATACCACTGTCAAAAAGGATGATTCCCTTCCTATCCTTAATATAGCCAACGATCTTGAGGGTTTGTGGAGTAGAGAAGCCAGTGAGAGCATGGAAGGAAATGAGTGGTTCAACTTCAGGTGGGTCAGTGGGATCCTAGGTAGCAGTAAGAAGGGAGGTCTCTTCAACAAGTGGAACTGTCACATATTCGTCTGGAACATGTTTGAAAATGGTCGTAATTTTTTTTTGTTCCTTACACTTCTGCCGCAAAAAATAATTTTCATCACAATTATAGAAAAGTCTCTTCAATTGGCATTCATCCATTTCAACCCTAGTTAATTTCTGGACCTTGAGGGGAGTGACAGGGTGGATATGATTAGTGGGTCAAGGGAGAGGAACAAAAGAGAGTTTTTTCTTCTAGGAAAAAACAACTTGTTGGGCCTCTTTAGCATGTTTAGTAGTTTCCAACAAAGTTTGAGGGCGGGCCATGAGAACCTGGGATCATATTGCATCATGTATGCCATTGATAAAGCATTTAGGGAAGAAATCATATGACATACCCTCAGTTCAAAATGATAAATTCTCAAAAGAAGTTGTAAGGTCTTCCACTGTGCCTGATTGTTTCGACTTTGTTAAGTGACCAAGATAGTGGGTATTAGTGTCAAAGCATTCATAGAGATCTGCAACAAACTGGGTCCAGGCAATATACCCCTGACGTGAATTTTTACGCCATTGTCAACATTTCCATCGTTCGGGATCTATATAGAGGACATCATAGCAAAGTTTGGCCAAATCATCAGTAATACCATGAAGAGAAAAATAATGCTCCATTAATTGAGTGACCCAACCCGTATGATCAGAGCCATCAAATTTATTGACCTCGACGCAGGGAAGACAAGTGTCACGCTGAAAGGAGTTGGATTGAAAATGCAGAGAATGAGAGGAATCAACAACATCGAGTTGGTCGGAGGAGGAAAGACCCAAAGGGAGGCTCAACAATTGGTTGATAGCAGACTTGAGGGTGTTAAATTGGCTCATGAATTTGGCTTCCATGGTTTCAAATTTGTGCTTGACTTGGGACTCAAATTGTGCAAGGCGGGAATTGGTAGAGGAAATCTCAGAATTCATGTGATTTATGGAAGCTTGCATGTCTTGGTTTCTAGTGGTGGCCATTTGGGGAGGGTAAGTGCGGGTAAGGAAAAATGGGTGGGTGGGACCGCAAAAAATGAATTATAAGTGATAGGTACCATGACAATTAGGGAGAGAAGGTAAATATAATGGAATAGGTGGAAAAATAGGGAAGCTAAGAAGGGTTCGGGTCCACTAGAAAAAAAAAGGATTAAAAATGAAAGGTATGACTGCAATCAAGGAGAAAAGGGGAATCCACTGGGATAGGTCCCAAATAATTTTGTTGACGGGACCACTATAGACAAGGGTTTTCCATGTGCTATAACTGTCTGATATATGTGCAAGGTCCAATAGTAGTACTCGGTCCAATACCTCAGGGCACCAAATAAGGAGGTTAGACCGTTCCCTTAGCCATACTACCTGACTACCTAGGTATTAGAGAGTATCTTCCCAAGTGTTGTTCTTGGTGGCACTATAGTAGTTAGGTGGTCGATCGGTTTATCTACAGAGGGATTTAGGAGATCTAGGTCAATCTGTATACAAGTGTTGTCTAATGTGCTACCACTCGAAGGAGTACTAACAGGGGTTATAATGGTGGCTAATAGATGTGAACTTGAGTACCTCTTGTATTTCCTGGGTGCATTACTCCATGATCACGAGTTTATGTGCGTAATGAAAAATCTTTGTAGCTTTAAGATGCCAGAATACGTCTCTACCCAGAAAAAAATAAATTAACCCACATTTTTCTGTCAAGGAAAGTGGTCCGATACCACTTGTAAGGTACCAGATCTATTATATTAGAATAATAAAGAAATAATTCAGAGAATAATACCGAGAGAGAATCAAAATATGGAAATATTGCATAGATAACAGTGGAACAACAAATTATATGGAACCAAAACACCAGAATTATACCTTTATTGATAGGAAACAATGTTCACTTGCCTCTTTGAGGGGGAAACCTCTAGCAGAGCATAAATTTTTTATAATAATTTTTCAAGAAAAAACTTATCATATCCTCTACTCTTATTTATAGTAAATCTATTTATCCAAAAGAACAATCTAGAGGAAGATCCTTCTAGAAGCAAACGATTCTATTAGGTCTTCTTACAATTGAATTATTCCTCCTTATTGTTAGGCCTTATTAATATTGACCTTTATTATATGAAAATAAATTATTCTACCCACTTGAGAGGTTACGTATGTTAAATCTCCACTTCCAGGAATAAAGTTATGATATTTTTTTTAATGTAAAATTACATTATTATACCATTTTTCTTATTATTTTCTCTTAGTATTGTAGATATATGATTATATATTTTGATTTATTTTTAATATTTTAATTTCACTCATATACCATAACTTATAAGTTATAGTTCATTATAAATATGGGAGGTGTTTATTAAGTTTGGATATATTAACAACGTTATTATATTTTTAGAATTGTTATGACTTTGGAAAACTTGAAACTTTATAAAAATAATATTAACATAAAAAAAAATTAATCATTTATAATTTTTACATTAAAAATTATCTTTTTAATTTATTTTAATAACTTCTATTATGATTTATATTTTTTCCTTTTTAATTTTAGAATTAGAATGATAATTAATTATTTCTCATTCATCTAATTATTTAGCATAATATCATTAACAAATTATAATGATATCTTGGAAGTTGAATTAGTTGCTCAAAATATCATTCTTATAATCTTTTTATGGTCATAATCTATATATGCCTAAGATATACATGATACAAAGAGACAATTATATGGGAGCCTAGCCACATTATATATAAAGAGAGGGGATTGAATATTAATCTTTTTATGGTCATAATCTGTATATGCCTAAGATATACATGATACAAAGAGACAATTATATGGGAGCCTATCCACATTATATATAAAGAGAGGGGATTGAATATTAAAATATGAATGTATTTTAATATCACTTATTAAGATATTTAAATATTTATGTGCTATTGTTACTATTTTGATGAATAATATGAATAATGAGTTCATATATCAATAATTTAGTAGGTTTTATTTCATAAATATAATCACATTACATTAATTATCTTTTTTAGATATTTTTTTGGCTACTTAACATAACAGTGATTATAGTCTCTAAGTACATTATAATGTGTGAGTTCATTATATGATTATACTTTCACTAAAGAAATGTCCATGTCCACATGTTAAGAAAAAAATCATTTGGTCACTCTTCTACAATTTCCATATTCTCCATGCTGACACAAGTTTGTTGGAACCCATCAACCAAAAATATATTATATTATTGGTTGTCCATTATGTTGTACTATATTGTACTGAAGACATAAATAAACAATGTAGTCAATTCATTTCCAATAGGTGCTTCATAATCCAGGAAATTAGTGATTTTAAAGAGCCTAGTTGGGATTCTAATTCAAGGTGTTTCCCACAATTGATAATCATAAAGTACTAACTTCCTGCTATAATTCATTTAGTACCAGTTATACAAAATCAATATCCATGTCACAATCATCTCGTATTTTATTCTCAACCCATTATTTAATTTCTCATTCTTCCTATATCTTGGACCACCTAAAAGTTGAGTTGATGATGTTATTGTGGAATTTTTCCACATCCTTATCACACATGTAAACTATCCTCTAGATTTATTTTAAGTCATAGAAAACATAACAACTTTTTAATTAATAGAAATGTCCCATTTTGATTCCAAAGGGTTCGCACAAAACATCAACATAAATGAACCAAAAAATGTATCAAAGCCATCGCAAGAGCATGGAAAGGAACCACAAGAAAGGGAAACCTAGAAGAACCAAGGAGTGTTTATAATGTATGTCTAAGTGAATGATATAGAAAGTGCCCCAAATGATTCCTCCACATCCAATATTCCAAGAGAAAAACACACACACACATACACACACATAAACTAATAATGAACCTTTTTTAAATTATCTTGATATTAAACCCGCACACAAAATGTTACCCATTTGTTGAGTCTTTCATCAGTTTTCACATCATCCTTCCATGAATAAATGAATTGTAACTAAGGTAATATAATGTTATATGGAACCCAACCAATTTATACTCTTTTTTCTTTCATTCATCTTGGAGCCTAGATTGGTTTGTGAATCAATGTCAATGTTTAACATTCTCAAATATTCATAATAAGAGATTGAATAAAAATGATGATACATGATAATATTATTTGGGTGAGACTAGATAAGTTTAATTTTAGATAAGTTTAATTTTTGAAGGGAGAATGAGTAGAATAGGGATCGAAAGATAGAAAAGGAATCTCCTACAATTGTTATATGTGTCATTCTTTTAACACAATTAACTCATGTTATTATGTTACAACATTTTTTTCATTATTAATTGTTCTCCTCAAACCCCAACAAATTATATTTCCTTTTGTCCATAAAGATCATAAATAACTCCCCCATACTTACCACCCCTTCTTTCTCTATAAAAGGTTAATAACATAACCATGTAATGATTATGTATCTTACATATCATATTTCATATTTCCTTGGTTACAAGTGGGCTTCATATAGGAACCATTAACAATGATCGAATGAGCAAGCTTAATAGATAGGGAGACACAATTTTTCTTACTATTATTTGAGAACTAAGAATACCCAGAAGAAATATGAATGTGAAACTAGATCAAGAAAAATATATCATAGGAATTTTAGATGAAAATGTAGAGTGTCGCAACCCAACAAATGTGCCAACGGTAAGTGGCACATGTAGTGTCCTATTTTTTTTTTACTTCATTTGATTTATATAATATTTTAATTCGATGAAATTTTGATTACAAGAATGACTTGGTTGGTTGAAGGTTACATTTATGGATGATGTGATCTATACCTTTGATCTAATATGACGTAATTTTTTCTTAATGTGGACTTATATTTTCTATGGTTTATGTTTTGATATTTTTGTGATGATATTGAATATTCAAAATGAACATGTGGTTACATGATGAAATCTATTATTTTGTATGATGTTACTAATAGTTTGTCAAGTTCAACAAGAAGAACCATTCATGCACATGGACTCTGTATTGAGTCAAGATATATGTGAACCTAGGAAGGGGTAAGTTATGTATGATTGACATGTATATTAAATTACTTATTATTTGTTCATGATAATGGAATATTTGTATTTGATACATTGTCTCTATATGCGTGATGAGACATCGAAATAGTTTTTTAATAAACTTACACATGGAAAAATGGATATGTGATGAGATGTGACATGAGTACCATCAGTGAGAGGAGGTGTAGGTTTCCTATTCCATCCTAATATCCTCCCTGCCATAAAATGGGTTTAAAAAAATATGTTTTAATGTTTTTTTTGGAGGTTACATATTGTCATAAGGGTAGTTGTGGATTCATTTACTTACAGGTTCCTGCAAAGGGGTGAAAAATAAGGTGTCAATAATTTTTTCTTAGTGATAATCAGTCTCTCAACAGTGGTGAATGAGTTAGGGTAGTTAAGCTCCAATCATGGAACCATCTCCCATCAATGAAAAATGATACTTGAATGCCATCCAGGAGCATGGAACCCTTGCTACATATAGATAGGTAGTACTTGAAGGGAATGTAGGCATGCCACCCTTTCTATTGAATTTGAATTGGTTTGTGTACTTGACTATATGAACACTTTGAGAGAAAATTATCCTTTGGAATATGCATTCCAATTTAGCATGGAGAATTGAATGAATTGCATGAGTTCTTCAATTGATCATATAGACTTATTTACATGTTTGGTAAAAAGGGAAATACAATTTATTTTATAATTGAAAAAAAATGCACATAGAAAGGGGTAAATTAAATGGATATATATATATATATATAT
>JASDQU010416504.1:0-10325 GCA_032191745.1 Picea mariana
ACTTACATGGCTTAGATGAAATATTCCTAAAAAAATTCCTTTTCTTGTGGACACTAGCCCAATAGGACGTCTTGTCTTTTTCTCCAATCGTGTATTGCGGGTTTTTGTAATGTCTTTGAGCTATTGAATGATCTATTAGGGTTTTTATGCATATGTTTAATAATATTGATGATGAGATGTGATTAAAATTGCTATGATCCCAGTGACTGATGAGCCCATGGAGGGCATAGCTTTTGATGTGCAGGACCATGCCCGACGGACAGGTACCATTTGGACTGGTACACATGGGGAGATGACCAGTTCAGACCTCCATGGGGATGAAGAGCCCACCAGATGGATGTTGAAACCCCATCAGGGGGTAGAGACAGGATGGAGATGGATTAGGGTTTTGCACCAGAAAGGAAGAGGGCGTTCCATCAGAGGCACTCCGACAGGACTAGACCTTGGGGGAATGACCCCTTTTCAGTGGAACGCCAGCCTTGGAAGGCTTGGGACATCTCCATCTTCACCATGACATCATCCAGCTTCATGGATGCTTTTGGAGGCAGACTGGGCAGCAGTGGCACGTGTGGCATGTTGGAGAGGCCCCTGGGGGGCTAACGTTTTACTCCTTGGTGTCTCATTTGCCCTAGAAAGGGCTAGCTCCTCCCTTTAAGGGGATTTTTCTCTCATTTTACTTGATTGGGGTTTTTTACCTAGCATTTAATGTAAAAACAGTATGATTTTGACATTATGGCCTTGTCGGCCTTTTTATGACCTAAAAGGTAAAATTAGGTCATTGATACACTATATATTGAGGGTTTTGACTCTCATTTTGATCATCAATTATCACTCACTCATAGTGAGGTCTGATTTTTAGCGCCCTATTGGGGTTTTTTGGCTGAACTAAGTGGTGCACATTGGTTGAAGGAAGATATTTTTGGCATTATATGGTGTTTCTCTTGAAGGAAGGCTTACAACTAGGGTTTGCATGATTATTTCATGATGACTTGTAAGTATTTTCTACAAAACTTCTTGATTGAATGGTTGTAGTTTAATTTCTTGCTCTTATTTATAAATATTGTTGAATCAAAACCCTAGGGGATAAACACACAAGTAGGTCATTGTCTCATGTCCCCTGATAGAGAAGCTTTAATCCATTGAAGAGGAAAGAGAGAACCTAGCCATAGCTACACTCATTTTTCCTTCTTCCTTTATGCTAGCCATACCATTTTAACTTCAAGAGGAAGAGGACATCCCAGGCCTAGGTTATCTACACCTAGGGCCGTTTTCTTTTAGGGTTTGATGAAAGATCCTTGCCTTATCAACACTCTCCCTCTTAAACCCTCCTGTCTTGACTTTATGAGCTAGTCGTTTTTTCCCCTTACTTCCTTCAGCTTCTGCGTCCTTCACTTAACTGACTCCATCTTCCCTTTTTAAGGCACTGATCTCCAAGATCCCTTGCGCTGAAGTGAATTTGGTCATAAACAAACTCTTTAAGCCTTTTGAAACCCTAACTATATTAACCCTAAACCCTACTAACCCTGGACTACTAACGTCACCCTTGGTTATTTCATCTTGATGTAGCAACATTTCACTTTCTAAGCAATTGAATGATAGCTGAAGGCATTAATTGATTAAAAAGGTTGTTTGTTGTATTGAATATTGTATCATTCTAGTATTCATTGATGAAGTGACATTACTGCCATTTATTGATGAAGTGACATTACTGCCATTACCATTTTGTAAACATTGACTTTGTCAACATTTACTTTTAATTGCTAATTTTGAATATCAGATAGTCTTTAACATACTTGAAGTACTAACCAGGATTGCACGTTTTAGTTTCCTTGTTGTATTGTCTCAAGCAGGTGCTTTTCTTTTCTTTGGTTATAATTTATTATTGGTTGTTTAGCCGGGACTATCTGATTGGCGGTGATCTGTGAAAGGGAGAAGTTGTTCTTGTCCTATTATCCTTTTCCCTTTCAAAACCCCACATCACCGGGGATGTCTCCCCTGGGCCTAGCCTTCCTAAATAAAAAGAGCCTTCCCATCGTGGTGACATTGGGTGGGATATGTTCTTGTTACGCCAGTTTGGCCCTCTACCTTATATCCTTTTATCCTAGCTACAAATTGTGCAATAACATTTTGGTGTCGTTGTCGGGGAACACTTAGTCAATTCTCTTCAAACGAAAAATCTTTTTGGTAAGCCTTGCCTCAAGAACCTTATCTTACAAGCTTACCTGGCGACTCCACTGTGGTGTTTTCCCTTTTTGATAGTTTCAAGTAAACTATCTAGCGACTCCACAAACTAAAAAGATGTTCAATAATCCTCCTTTGTCTTTTAGAAGGAAGCCTCCCAAGAACTCTCCTGTTGTCAAATCACTCTTCGGGAAGAGCCTTCCTTTAAGAATCATGTCTAGCTCTCATACCGCTACAATGAACCCAACCAACAATCAAAGACAATGGTCATCTACTCTTTTCAAACCATTAGACATGTCAGCCATACCAAGCTACCCTAGGCAAATGCCACCCAAGTATGAGAAGTGGTTGCCTAAATTTACCGATACTAATGCAATCAGTGCCGAAGAGCACATGATCAACTTTTGGGCATTTTTCCAGCTTCACTCCATTAGTGATGATGCTGAAGATCTAGTCATGAAGTTGTTCTCCTCTACTCTTTATGATCCCTCAAGGCGTTGGTACCTAAGCCTTCCCGATGGAAGCATCAAAACCATGGATAGACTTGAAGAGGCCTTTCTCAAAAGATAGAGTGTCAAAGAAGACCCTAATATGCTCCTCACCCGATTGAATAACCTTGCCAAATATGAAAATGAGTCCATCCGGGAGTTCCATACTAGATTTCAGACTTTGTTGCAAAGGATTCCCACAAGCCATCATCCAAAAGATGACTACCTCATCCATGTTTACACCAGATCTTTCAATGGCCAACTAGGGTATCTTCTCAGAGATAAAAACCTCCAGTCCATTCAAGAAGCCCAAGAGCTCACTACTAAAATAGAGGGGAACCTCTTTTCATCCAAGATTGAGCCTTTTGCTAACCCAAGGGGGAGAATAGACACTAAACCAAAAATATTTCATAATGATGAGCCTACTTCAAATCTATGTACCAATATCACCAAGTTGCAAGCCTCCATGGATGGTATCATAAAAAATCAAGAGGAAATGATGAGCAGGATTTTCAAATTGGAAAGATCTCAAACCCAAGCACCCAGGGTCCCGTACAAAGGGAAATTCCAGAAAGGAGGCCAATTTTATAAACCAAAGAATGATCATGAAGTTTCAAACACCTTGGCCCCTGCAAACGTTGTTGATGAAAATCCTTGGTGCCTAGAATGCAACGAAGCACATTGGGAGAATGAGTTCCCTTACAATAGTGGCCATCAACAAGTCAAAAACATGGATTGTTTCATGGAGTTTCCTCAAATAAATATCATCGATGCAGAACATCAAGAAGTTGTAAAAGAATCATCCAAATCAGCAAGGATGGCGTTAATAAACAACCTGGATCAGGAATCACGAGGGAAGCTAAAGAAACAAGAATTTCAGGTGTACAGAAGAAAGAACTTGAAACAACCTATTGTTGATTAGGCAAAGCCCCCACCCCTGGAAATACTTCTTCCCAAAACATCCAAGGCTGGTAAGATTGACCTAAACTTTGACTTCGAAGGGGCATTATAAAAAATTCATGTAAACGTCCCCCTGAGAGAAGCAATCAATATTCCATCCATCAAGGAACACTTTGACACTTTCTTTTTGGGATTAGATGAACCCATGGACCCCCCGATTATGTTACAAGCTGATCACTTCAGGGTCCAATATGGTGATAACCCTCCTTTCTTCATGACGTTGGCAATGAATGACAAGAACCTCAACAATTGCATGATAGATACAGGTGTTGGTGCCAACATGATGTCACTCAAAGTCATGCAACAAGTGGGTTTGAAGGTCACACGACGTTATAGAAATGTATGTGGTTTCGAACCTAAAGCCATACCCACACACGAGGTGGTTGATATTGTGGAGGTTTTCTTGAAGGAGTACCCAAAGAAGATAGTCCACATTGACATCGTGGTAGTTGATGTCCCGGATGTGTGGGGAATGTTGTTATCTAGGAAGTTTGTTGCAATGTTGGGTGGCACCCTTGAGATGGACCTCACATTCTTACAATTTCCTTTGAAAAATGGAACAATTGGCCATCTCCTCAATGTGCCAATAACTAGGGACCATGTGCAAGATATTACTCACCCCGTCAATAATAACAAAGAACAAGATGAGATGATACAAACTCTTCAAAAGTATTCTCCATAAGATATTCCCTTTGCAACAAAAGAGGACTTTCATCAGATCAAATGGCCCAAGAAAGAAGAATACCAACAACTCCTAGATGAATTCAAGAACAAAGAGATTGAGACAGTGAAGATATTAAAGAAACATGAAGATAATGTACAAATTCACCCATCTCAACAGGAAGTGTTTACAGCAGAAGCCCACCCTCCTCCCTCGGCACAATACACTAGGGTTGTCCAAAGAACGACCAAATACAAAGTCAGAAAGTACAAGGAAGGAGACATGGTATGGATGTGGGAAACCTAGAAAGGAGAGCCAACTAATGTAAAAGGAAGCACTCAGTCATGGCTCAGACCCTTCAAAGTTGGAATGGAATCAATTAACGACTCATATTACCTATCCACTCTGGAGGGAAGAAGGCGCCCATTACCTATCAATGGGCACCTCCTCAAACCCCACCAAGGTGGGGGGAAATGATTTCATAGGTAAGTGCAGGTAAGTAGGCATTTTGTATTCATGTATTATACCATTTGCATTTCATGTTGTTTTGCTTTCACATTTGCATTATTGATTGTTTTCTTTTAGTTCATATATATATCTATGTATGCTGGGGTGGAATTACCACCCCATTTTTGTTACTGATGCCCCTATCGAGATTGAGCAGGTCTGTAAGTTATTCCAGAGATGTTGAGGTTCTCATGTGCTCTACAGTGAGCACATGTCCCCGAGTTGGAGCCAGATGTTATCCCCGATTTTTAGGGATAACTAGGAGATCATGTCTCGAGGCCCACAGGTCCTAGACATGGAGTACCGAGAGCAGGATTGACCTGAGCATTTCCCTAGAGGGCCCATCCTTTTCTTCTTCCATCAACTTTGTCTTGTCAGCAGCAGCAACATCCATCACCATAGGCTTGGTCTTGTATAAGAAAAGGTTCTTTCTCCATGAGGTAATTGGTCCAGGTATCATGGCATGTGTCACTTTTGATCATTGAAACCTTTAAATATATGCATCTGATTCCTTTTATCTCTAACAACTGCTTGGATCTTACATTAGCCTACATGACCATGCTTGGGGAAATTGACTGGGTTCCCTAGCAAGCCTGTGCCCATAGGTCTTGGTTTGCCACTGGGGGAATTTCTGAAAATCCATCATCCGCTCCCATCATAGCACCATTGTTTCATCTTATCACCCACTCATCTATCCCATTCCCCTTGTCCGGGCATTGGGTTGACCTATTTGTAGGATTACACCTTATCTCATGGAAAGAAGGGATTAAAGGCCCAGAAGGTAAAAGCAGCTGGTAAAAGACAAAATCCTAGAAATGAAACCTTGATCAGAATCTGGACCAGGGGTCTAAAATTTGCTAAAATTTCAAAGTGCTCGGAATGTGACGAAAACGGTGCCATTGTGTCCGTCTCGTTCTCTTGATTCCGGCGGTATATTTATTTTCGCAAACGGAGTCCGTATGGAGAAGTTATCGCGATCTGTTCGTTGGGCCAAACAAGCAAAAATTTGATGCTGACTGTACCTGTCCGTACAGGACACGTGGCAGCTCCTGGGCGTGACATGTGTCATGCATTTTTGGCACTTTCAGCGTACGGTTGGACCAATTGGGAGATGACACGTGTCACCACTGGAAGGGTGACACGTGGCACATGCTGACGTCAGCATCCTACGTGGCCTGGGATGACGTGGCGGTTTGTGATTAGTTGGCAGTTGGCAAATCAAGTTGCGACACGTGGCAGGCATTTAATGGTTGACAGCTGGATGAGTCTATGGCGACATGTGGCATCTTCTTAGCGAATGGTAGGGTGCCACGTGGCCCAATCAAGGGCTGCCACGTGGCACCCCGGGTTTGGCTAATTGGTTGTTTAAAATTTTTATGAGGCCGCGGGGTTCGACCCCCGGACCTCTCCCAACAGTTGAACGTTTTAACAAAGGCCAAGCCACCATTGGGCCACGCATTGGTCGTTATATATGAAATGGAAAAATTTGTATTTGAATTTAATTTTTGTATTATGCGGCGGGGGTTAGGGCTGGGGCTAAGCCCCAGCCCCCGGTCACACGAACCCTGCACGGGACCTTACCCATCGATGGTATTCGCGCGGAGGTATTTCATTGATAGAACACGGATTTATCTATTGGCGCGTTATATATTACATTGTGCAATGTATTACATTGCATATATATATATGTGTATCGCATATTATATGCCAAGTTAAAATATGCGCGCGGGGTTATATTTCAATGTAGCCCGGTCACATTGTTTGTATGCGTTACACCATACGACCATGGAGCGCAAGGTTTTTGAAACGAGTTTTGATTTGGGTTTTATTTTAAGCCTACGCTGTTTCAACCACACACCCGACACATGGCAAGCCCTGGCGTAAATAAAGAACGGATAGCCCTTTATGCACGCGGGACATGGCCACATGGCCCTCATGTGCCCAACACCTCCGAGTTTGGGGGCTTGATTCCGGTTAACCGTTCGACATTTTGGCACGTTTTGCGGGACACGCGTGGGTGCTGAGTTTAGGCACCGAAAACGCTCAGAGGCTAGGTTCAATCTTCCACAGGTGCAGAATGGCGAACCAGTAACAGAGCTTGAAGGGGAAAAATGGCAGAGGCCATAACTTTTGGAGTTTTTGACCAAATCAGGTGCTGTAAAAGCCCAGCTAGGGGTTTTTGGACATTCTGAGTCCATTGGCATAGCTTTCACAGGAATTTGAAGACTCCTTATGCAGGTTTTTAACCATTGAAGCTTGAGGAAGCTCCAGGGAGCCTTAAAGCCCTCATTGTTTGAGGCATTGCTCAGATGAGCCCATGTCCATTTTCTAAGACTGAATAGTCATTTCTGACTGATTATTATGCTCTGAACATTTTGGGATAGGTTTCAGATCCATTGGAGGACTTTTACAGGTGTTTTTGCCTCATTGAATCTCAGGGAAGCTTGGAGGTCACATGTAGAAGAGGTCATTGTTGGATGAGCCATTGTCCATTTTCAGAGTTCTAACAGTCATTTTTGGGGTTTTTATGTATTCTGAATCCAATGGTACAATCTGTAAATCCATTGGAGTTGAGCAGAATCTTGTAACGAGAATTTGACAAACTAATCCCAAAGAGCCAAGTCCATTGAAGGAGGCTCAAGGAGACGTAGCCCAGAGAGGGGTGAACTCCTTTATCATCTTGGTATTGCTGTGATTTTGATGTGTTATTTGTTGCATTTTATACTGTTGTGTATTTGTCTATAACACATATTTAATCTTTTAAAAGATCATTTCCTCACACATATACATTGACAAGAAGAAACCAAAAACTTAACACATAAACCATCTTGCATATTTTAACACATGAAGCAAGGTCCTGTTAAGATTTATTTCATGAGGTAGAGGGTGCTTACATAGCATAACAAGTCAGCCTTCTATTTTCAGATCAAACCTCGAGATGCTTCGCCCAGGGATCCCCGAGAAGGCAATAAAAGGCCTCTCAACAAGAAACAAGAGGGACCTAGAAAATAACAAACAAGACCTAGTCAGAGGATAAGGGGTCTCATCACGAGCCAGCCTATTAGGTTCATGGGTACCTACCAGTATGACATTGCCACCATCTGGTTACCATGCCAAGGCAGTGACCTTTGGTTTCATGGACAAGGGAAAGGGGGTCTCATCATGAGCCAACCTTCTCATCTCTGTGAAAGTACTTGTGGGTAACGCTGTCAACTCTGGTCACCATGTCAAGGCAGTGTCCTCTGGTTATCCCTTGAATAAAAAGAAAAAGAAGAAGAAAAAGCAAATAAAATAATAAAGCAAGAAAAAGAATGAAGGCAAGAATGAGCTTGGAAAAAATGCATCCATGACAGGTACAACTCGTCTTCTACAAAGGCACCCACAGATAACATTATGCATCCTTGGCCCTCACTGCACCCACATGTCTGGACATCCCCTAGCCATCACCTCACTTACATGGCTTGGATGAAATCTTCCTGGAAACTTTCCTTTTCTTGTGAACACTAGCCCAATAGGACGTCTTGTCTTTTTCTCCAATCTTGTATTGCATGTTTTTGTAATGTCTTTGAGCTATTGACTGATGTATTAGGGTTTTTATGCATATCTTTAATAATATTGTTGATGAGAGTTGATTAACATTGTTATTATCCCGGTGACTGATGAGCCCATGGAGGGTGTAGCTTTTGATGTGCAGGACCATGCCCGACGGACAGGTACCATTTGGATTGGTACACATGGGGAGATGACCAGTTCGGACCTCCATGGGGGTGAAGAGCCCAACAGATGGATGTTGAGACCCCATCAGGGGGTAGAGACAGGATGGAGATGGATCAGGGCTTTTTCACTGGAAAGGAAGAGGACGTTTCATCAGAGGCACTCCGACAGGACTAGACCTGGGGGGAATGACCCCTTTTCAGTGGAACGCCAACCTTGGAAGGCTTGGGACATCTCCATCTTCACCATGATGTCATCCAACTTCATGGATGCTTTTGGAGGCAGACCCCTGGGGGGCTAACGTTTTTCTCCTTGGTGTCTCATTTGCCCTAGAAAGGGCTAGTGTCTCCCTTGAAGGAGATTTTACTCTCATTTTACTTGATTAGGGCTTTTTACCTAGCATTTAATGTAAAAACAATATGATTTTGACATTATGGCCTTGTCGACCTTTTAATGACCTAAAAGGTAAAATTAGGTCATTGATACACTATATATTGAGCGTTTTGACTCTCATTTTGATCATCAATTATCACTCACTCATAGTGAGGTCTGATTTTTAGCACCCTATTGGGGTTTTTTGGCTGAAATAAGTGATGCGCATTGGTTGAAGGAAGATATTTTTGGCATTATATGGTGTTTCTCTTGAAGGAAGGTTTACAACTAGGGTTTGCATGATTAATTCCTGATGACTTGTAAGTATTTTCTGCAAAACTTCTTGATTGAATGGTTGTAGTTTAATTTCTTGCACTTATTTATAAATCTTGCTAAATCAAAACCCTAGGGGACAAACGCACAAGTATGTCGTTGTCTCATGTCCGCTGATAGAGAAACTTTAAGCCATTAAAGAGGAAAGAGAGAGCCTAGCCATAGCTACACTCCTTTTTCCTTCTTCCTTTATGCTAGCCGTACCATTTTGACTTCAAGAGGAAGAGGACATCCCAGGCCTAGGTTATCTACACCTAGGGCCATTTTCTTTTAGGGTTTGATGAAAGAGCCTTGCCTTAGCAACACTCTCCCTCTTAAACCCTCCTGTCTTGACTTTATGAGCTAGTCATTTTTGCCCCTTACTTCCTTTAGCTTCTGCATCCTTCACTTAGCTGACTCCATATTCCTTTTTAAGGCACTGATCTCCAAGACCCATTGCGCTGAAGTGAATTTGGTCATAAACAAACTCTTTAAGCCTTTTGAAACCCTAACTATACTAACCCTAAACTCTACTAACCCTGGACTGTTGACGTCACCCTTGGTTATTTCATCTTGATGCAGCAACGTTTCACTTTCTAAGCAATTGAATGATAGTTGAAGGAATTAATTGATTAAAGAGGTTGTTTGGTGTACTGAATATTGTATCATTCTAGTATTTATTGATGAAGTGACATTACTGCCATTACCATTTTGTAAACATTGACTTCGTCAACATTTACTTTTAATTGCTCATTTTGAATATCAAATAGTCTTTAATATACTTGAAGTACTAACCAAGATTGCATGTTTCAGTTTCCTTGTTGTATTGTCTCAAGCAGGTGCTTTGCTTTTCTTTGGTTATACTTTATTATTGGTTGTTTAGCCGGGATTATCTGATTGGTGGTGATCTGTGAAAGGGGGAAGTTGTTCTTGTCCTATTATTCTTTTCCCTTTCAAAACCTCGGGTCACCGGGGACGTCTCCCCTGGGCCTAGCCTCCCTAAATAGAAAGAGCCTTCCCATCGTGGTGACATTGGGTGGGATAGGTTCCTGTTACGCTAGTTTGGCCCTCTACCTTATAGCCTTTTATCCTAGCTACAAACTCTGTGATAACATGCAACATCGACAATC
>JASDQU010416505.1:0-10300 GCA_032191745.1 Picea mariana
ACAGAAAGATATAGATAGTGAAAATTATTTTATATATAAAAACTTCTATACTAAGCAAGCAAATGAAAAAAAAGAATAGACTAACCTATTAATCATTTGAAGAGTATGCGTCCAACTGTTTGCATAAATCGTGCATCAGTCCATCCACGAGATAAATTCGCTGTGCATCTTCATAATGTTTGGTAAAAACGCTAAACTGTGCATTGACTGGTGTATTTAATTGATAAAACAACAGGATGCAAAATAATTACAGTGATATAATAGACTGCAAGTAATAACATATAAGATTAATCCTATAGTTACAGCTTGCATTTAATCAATCAACATATTTAAGGTAAACCTCATACCATGAATTGAAATATCATTGAATTGTTTTGATAAAACTGAAGCATAAAATCATGAACCATGAAGAAAACTATCTTGACAACCAAAACAATCTGCGAAGACGAAAGCTATCTGCAGTCATTCAATTACCAAGATAAACAAACTATAGATCATAACAACATTCACAGATGACTAAAGCATAAAGTAAATATTTGTTATGTCTAAATTTGAGTATAAACTGTTCACCATAAGCCCCGGGCCAAGATGTCTTTGTTTACAAAAATGATAGGTTTATAAAGGCCTCAGGAAAGATAACTGTTTCTGTTCCTGAGATCAAATATTTATTTCAAAAATAAAGGGGGATGCAACCACCCTAATCCTACTAAATCCTCTAAAACTAATAACAATTCATTTCTGTTCATACAAAATGCATCAAAGATATGACTATAAGGTCTCAAGGATGCCTTAGATCAATTTGTAATCATGGATTGCTGAATATCCTGAAAGAAAAGGAAAATAGAAAGATTTTAGATACATTTTCAACCACTACTTTACATAGTTCGAATTAACATAACTGACTACAGAATCTTCAGATTCTGTAGCTAGTTATTATAGTAAATGAAATCCAATTTATTGTAAAATAAAGCAACCTAATTTTAAGAATATAATCCTATTTTAAAATGAAGAATAATACTTCCAACTATGAAATCAAATTGTATCAAGCAACCTTGGAATTCTCAATGGTTGTTGCAGCCTCCACGTTTTTAAATACTACATTGCCTATTGTCTTTATGCATTTTTCTTTGCCTTGAATAACATATTCAAGTCTATGGTTTTCCCTCATTAAGACATCGATCTGATCCTTTAAAGCCTTAGCCCATGACTGTAGGATAGGGATATCAGTATAATATATATCGATCCACGATACTCAGACTTCACAGTTTGACTGTGCAACAGTTGCATGGGAACAAACTTGGTTGTGAACTGGAGAACCCTCCATACCGACAGTGGATTCATTAATTAATTTGACACTAGAAAATTCTGGATCATTTTTAAGACAGGGAGGTAAATTGTCAACAAAATTGTAGGGCCAATCAAGGTGTGGCTCGAATGACTGAAAGTCTTCTGCAGCGAGGAACCTCTCGATTTCAGAGTCTGAGCTTTCATGGACTTCGATCATACTGATTGAACTCGGATGAGAATTCAACTTTTTATGAAGTCTCCTAGAAATTAGCCCGCCAACTCTTTTGTTTTTAAAATTGATATCAATATTAATCTTAAATCTCTTTCCTGTAGATTTCTTTACATTTTTAACACAGTCGTTTGGATGTGTAATCTGCTGATAGGCCTGTTCAATGACCTTTGGATCGATCTAGGGTTCGATGTTAGGGGGAGAGAAACAGGTCTGGGGAGGTGAGAGAGATGTTTTCCTGTGGACAAGGGTCTCCTCAACCACGAGTTTATCTACCTCCCCCATATCAGGGTTACGATAGCCATTTCCGGTTATGAATGAATCTCAGTTGTCATTCTGTGACGCTAATTGATGTATGAGTAGGATTTTAACTAGGCCGTGATGAAAAAGGCTAGAGTCTGACCGTTGTTTTTTGTATCTCTTACCCATTTTATAAAAACTCCTCAGTAAGTAATACGACATATTTAAAGGGAAACCCATAAAAATCATCAACGGACGCAAATGGTACAAAAACACAAGCCTGAAACGTCCCTCACAGGTAACGAATTTCTTTACCACAGTGAGAAAATTGTGTCACCGAGATTTTAGGAAGGAAATGGGCATACCTTTATCACACCCTACAATTTTGCGAGATGTACACAGCAGGGTCCAAGGAACTTCTTCCACTTTTGCATTTTTAAACCACCTTTGACCGCTTGCTGGTAGCCCTGTAGCTTGACTCAGGAACTCCTCGATAACCTCCAGTTGCACATCACCAACCTTCGCTCTACAACCATCAAAGGAGAAAGCGAATTCTTGGGCAGCCTATAAATTGAAATACTGAAACTTCCTAATGAAAACGACCCAACCACTTCTCTCCAAATCTTCTCTGGAATTATCGTATAAGAGTAGAGTTTGAAGGCCATTTGGTTCAACTCTCACAATAGGAGCCATGATGGATGAAAGGGTAATGAATCAGACACAACACACAGAGAGGGTTTGCAAAGACAATCCATAGCCATATCCCGAGCTCGTGACATTCCAACTGTGAATGGTGTATGATCATAAATTCATAACGATTAGATGGGTGTTTATTGAAATGCATGCAAAGAGGGTTTGAAAAGCCCAAGGGCAGTCTCGGGAATGATGTTTGCCTACAAATCATAACGCCACCTTTGCATCTAGAATGAGTCTAGGACCAAAACATTAAAATAAAAAATGAGTGCGCGCATCGTGGGTTCTATCACAAGGTTTGGGTGAGTCGAAAATCCAAGACTTAGCAAAAGAAATGTAAAGCCAAGAACCAAACAAAACCATACCAAAAATAAAATTGTGGAGGTCCTTTGATTCGTGTAACCATAAATCTCTAAGCATGTTTGATGTTGAAAGGATCGAAACAAAGAGAGTAACTCTTCATGGCAAGGAACCAACTTCATTAATAAACTATATGAACAACTTTCTTTTGACGACATTTTAGAACAGAAAGGTAACACAATCGCAATTTTTTCATGCTTCGTATTCATGCTTCCAGTCATGAACGAAGCATGAAAGATAATAATAGGAAAAAGCGACAACTTACAACTGTTGTTTCGAAAATTGCGTCGTGAAGAGTGATAAAAACAAATGACTCTGGTCAGGCAGCTATGTAGATCAATTAATTGATATAAAAAGTCAAAAACATGTTGAGCTGCGAAGAATGGCAACATGCTGGAAGAAGCAGTTATCTCTGCAATACGAACTAGTTCGGGTTAGAGAATTCTAAAAAACTTCAAATCGAAGAATAAATGCAAGATTATTTGAACATCTTTAAAAAGAATTAGATGCAGCCCAGTTTCAGATGCCTTTTGTTTAAAAGAATTAAATCTGGTGACAAACTTAACAAAAGAAAGCCACGATGTTAAGTTAAAATCTCCAATATTATTGACAGGGCCACTGCTGCCAGCAGGCGTCCATAGCCTCGACATGTCAATTAACCTACTTTGACGTCTGTATCCTACCAAAGAAATTTCAAATCAGAATGAAGGATGCTTATGGCCAACACAAGGTTTATACCTGAGAATTTTTCTTTTACCTGACGTTGCTTTGCTGCCAGCAAGCATGTTCAGTACCCCAACAAAGTTATCTTGGCATCATGCATGCATTTACCCGCTGTCAGCAGACCTATTTAGTGTCCCGACGGGTTTACAAACACTTCCCACAGCTCTCTGAGAGTTTATTCACATTTTGATATAGTTTTAAAGATATTCAATAGAGCGGGGTGGCTCTAAAAATTCCTGTTTTTAACTCAACTTAATATTTCCACAGTCCTTTAAATTTTTCTAGCAAACCTTCATCAAGTTCTGAAAAACAATTCATTGATAGAACTAATTTTGAAGGATAGGGAGACATCATTGAGTTGCTTTCTTAAAGAGCAAGGACAGCGTAAAGAGACTTTTTAAAGATATCCGTGAATACTTTCAAGTGCAGATTGAAACCAAGGAATCGACTTTCACACAAATGACACCTTTAACCAGCCTACAATTTCAGAGAAGGACAGCAATAAATGTTCCGACAACCTTTGACAGCTATTTTCGAGATGAAGCATTCTGTTTGTCTTTGTCTGAGCTAGACTGTAATACAGGGATATTTGACTCAAAAGGACCGATGAACTAAAATGAAAACAAAACAAAACAACAAAGAAAAATTGGAAAGCAAAGAAATCCAAATAGAAAAATATGTTCAGAAGGTGTATTTTAGAGTCGTCAGGTAAAATACCTTTTGAGAGCTCGGCCATTCACCGGAAAGGTGTCTGGCTGTCCCTCTAAATTCTAGAGACGGAAAGAACTGGGACCTATTTTTTCAGCAATTAAAAATGGTCCCAACCACAGGTTTTGAAACTTGGTATGCTCTCCTTTTCCCTCATGAGGTTTGTTCCATTTAAGGACAATATCACCTACCTCAAAATTTCTCTCTGAGGCAGAATTAGAATCAAACCAGTTTTTCACAATGAGTTGATGTTGATCCAGTTTTCGTTTGCTTGAGCCCTCACTTGTTTTAACTTCAGCAAAGCATTAATCCGACTTTCCAAGGGAGGACAGTCTTCTTCTTGCGCCTCCTGTGATAACTGCAGAGATGGAAGAAGGACATGTGGTGGAAGAATCGCTTCCCTGCCGTAAACGAGAAAAAAGGGGGAATTACCAACAACAGTTTTAGGAGTTACCCTATCATCCCAGATTGCATTAAATAGTGCATTATGCCATTTTTTGTGGTTTTCGGAGACCGTTCTCTTGATGATCTTGATCAGGTTTTTATTAGTTGATTCCGCCAAACCATTGCCTTGGGGGTAATAGCTGCCAGAGTATTTTAATTTTATTCCCTTTTCTAAAGTGAAATCACTCATTTCGAGAGTTGAAAAATAGGAAGCATTATCAAATACTAGGCATTGAGGAATACCGAAATGAGTGATAATATTTTAATTCGGGAAGGATATTACCTGGTTGGTGTTTACAACTTTTAATGGCGCAGCCTCGGACCATCTGGTGAAATAATCTGTGGTTGTTATGATGTATTTATGTTGCTGCGAGGATGTAGGGTTGATTGGGCCTATAATATCGAGGCCCCATTGCTGAAAAGGGGAGTCTACTGAAACTGGTTGCAACGGGAATGTTGACTTCTGTACTCGTCCAGATGCCTTTTGACAGATTACACATTTGTGGCATAAGGCATGGGTGTCTTTGAAAAGAGTAGGCCAGTAATAACCTGCTCTTATTACTTTGTGGGGAGTGGTGTCTCCACCAAAATGCCCACCAGCTTCCCCTGCATGTAATTCCAATAAGACTTTTTTTGCTTCATCTTTTTCAAGACAACGCATAAGTATTTTTTTCAAAATTTTGGCGAAACAAAATACCGTTTACTAGATGAAAAGAAGCAGATTTTAATCTCATTGCTCTCCTCTTTTTTGGATCAAGGTGATGGGGATATGATCCGTGTATAAGATAAAACTTGATGTCATCATACCAAGGACTAGTAAGGTTTTGTGCACAACAGATTTGATTTTGATTGTGTTGATCTTGAATTAACATATCAGTTTCATTTTGTTTTCCTATAGATGAATCAACAACCAATTTACATAAACCTTGGCCTCTAACAATTCATGCTGGGGTAATTTATATGTCATATTATTGTAAGGATGTGACCCAATTCACCCTTTTTTCACCCAGTTCTTTTTGTACTAACAAATTTCTGACAGCAGGGTAAGGCACAATGATTTTCATCCTAGATTTCAGTAGATAAGATCGAAAGTGTTTTACCGCTTTAAAAACAGCATAAGCCTGCTGATCTACTACTGGGTAATTAAGTTCTGCTCCCTTAAAGGCTGAGCACATAAAGGCAATTGAGACTTCTTTTTTTTCAACATTCTTTTGGGTTAGGACAGCAGCATAAGACCGATCAAAGACAAACGTGTAGAGGGTGAAGTCTCGCGAAAAATCAGGGCTCATTAGAGAAGGAGCGTCTACTATAGCCTTTTTTATTGAGTCAAAAGCCCGACTTTTTCAAGGTCCCCAATGGTACCGTACATCCTTTTTTATTAAATTTTGTAATGGTCTGACTATTTCTGAAAAGCTGGGGACGAACCTCCTAACAAAGTTTATCTGACCTAAGAAATATTGCATGGACTTTTTGGAAGAGGGAGGGGGCAGTTTTGAAATGACTTGGGTCCTTTCAGGGTCAATAATCATCCTTTCAGTTGATACAATGAATCCAAGGAGCTTACCTTGTTCTACTGCAAAGACAGATTTTTTAGGATTTAAAGAGATACCGTACTTATGACATCACTGTAGAACAGATCTTAGATGAGCTAGATGATCTCCTTTATTCTTTGAGAATATAGTGACATCATCTAGATAAACAACTACAGATTGATTGATTAAGTCACGGAAAGCGATATCCATCGCTCTCTGAAAGGTGGCACCGGCATTTATGAGCCCAAAGGGCATGTTCCTATAAGCGTAGGTACCCCATGGAGTACGAAAAGTGGTTTTGAGCTGGTCTGGGGGAGACATAAGGACTTGGTTATACCCTGAAAAACCATCCAACAACGATAATCTTTCAGAACCAGATACTTGTTGAAGGATCTGTTCCATGGGAGGAACAGGGTAGTTGTCTTTATCAGACGCTCGGTTTAAATTTCGAAAATCGACACATTGTCAGATTTAACCACTCTTCTTCCTTACAGGGACAAGATTAGAGACCCACTGTGTATGTCTTACTGGGAAGATTATTTTAGCATTCAAGAGTTTGTTTAATTCTTTCTTGACTGTTGGTTCAAGTTTTGGGTGCATCTTTCTTAACTTCTATTGAAAAGGTTGGGTCAGGGGTTTCATGGGAATAATTTGTTTTATGATGTTAGGATCAAAGGTCTTTAGATCGTCGTATGTCCAAGCAAAGACATCTTTAAATTCCTTAAACAACTTAATTAATGCTGACTTTTCTTGCTCAGAACATCCCAACCCTAAATTGATGCACTGTGGGTTATCTTTAGTTCCTAAATTTACTTTTTCATGTGTCAAGGAAGAACTATTTGTTTTACAATTCACTGATTTTCTGAATTTATCGTGAAGATCATAAAATTTTTCTAATATAACCATAGAGTTTGGGATAGAGTTTTCCATATCCGATGTAGACTCCGGGGATCTTGGATCTGGTATTACTGTAAAATCGTGAAGGTTTTCGTCGTGGGTACCTTCGTCGATAACTGCGCCTTGGAAAGTCTCTTCCATGTGCAGAAAACTGATGATCTGTTGATCGTCATCAAAGACTCTCCAATTTGTGATGTTGTCTGGGACAGATGGTCTAAACAACAATGCGACGGAAAACTCATTCGGAGAAAGGCCTTCAGAAGGAAAAAGTTTTGAGGTGACATTAGCTAACAAATCAACCTCAGAATTATTCAATCTTGGAATAGAATTAATGTTAAATGCAACAAATTTGTTCATTAAATTCCATACCTCAGTCTGATAGCTTTTCAGGTGTGGAGATAAACAGTGGATAGAATTTTTTACCTGTCTAACCACAATTTCCGAATCACCAAAGACAGTCAAATTCTGAATCCTCAAATCTAGTTCTTTTCTGAGACCTTGCAGGGGTGCCTCGTATTTGGCTGTATTGTTTGTGCATTCAAATTCTAACTGGCAAGCGATCAAAGTTTTGTTACCTGCTGGATCAATGAGCACACACCCTGCACTAGCTCCTTCCTTAGATTTAGATCCATCGAAGTAAAGAGACCAGATTTGATTTTTGTCAGGTGCATGTGACCACTGAGAGAGGGTTGTTAACTGTGTGCATCTCATAATTTCGGACTTTTGTTCCGGGTCAGTAATGGTAGAAGTTTCAGCCATGAAATTGCCGAAAAAACTGTCCATACCCTCTATTTCAGGTGAATTGGCGAAAGCAGTGAATGGTTCATTAGGATCATTTAAATCGGTTACCGTGAACTTAAGATAATGCTCACGATTTACCTTGATTCTATTAGGCTTTCCATTCTCGGGCAGCCACAAGTGAGACCAATCCATTGCAAAATAGCCATGTAGTTGTTCAGACCAATCTCTTTTTAAAAAGAATCCATATACTTCGGGGATATCAACGACAATAACATCAATAACTTGATGGACTTTAGGATTAGATGATAATCTGATAAGCACATTTTTTAATTCACCTATTACTTTAACACTAGTTCGATCATGCTGAATAATTTTCAGGCTGGAAGGTTGAACTTCGGCATTAATTTTTTGGCAGACAGACCAAGGCATTATGTTTGACGATGCACCTGAATCTACCATACAATTATGTACATTCCTATTGAAAATTTCAAAAGTCAACAAAAAGGGTGGGACATTTCTGCGAGTATTAACAACAGAAGTTTGTTGTTTTTTAGTTGCAGCCCCTGAAACTAGTTTATCTACATTTGTTACACTTTTTACAACAAGGTCTCTTTTATCAGAAGACTCTAGCATCGTTTTGACGGAGACCTTTTGAGGTGTTTTGGGGTCGTTTTCAGCAACTTTGTTGGTGTTCGGATTGTTGTTTTTGCTGTTTTCTGCAATATTCTGCAGCATCTTTTGCAGAAGAAAAGGAAATTTCAATAATTCGTAAACATAAATATTAGCTCTAAGTTTTTTGAGATCCTAAATCAAATCATGCTCTAAACTTGGGGTTGTTGAATTCTATTTCGTTTCAATTGATTTAGACTGTTTTTGAGGTGCATTAGTTCTGATTTCAGAAGAAGATTTATTTTCTCTCTTGCTCCTGGTATTGTAAGGATGCACTGTTTCAAAATTAGCTTGAAAAATGCTCGAAAATGTTGGGAGATGATTCGTCCTCTTCCACTATCTCTTATTCAACCATGTCTTTAGGAATCTTGGGAGGAATCAAGTTATCATGTGCCTCTAGAATCATCTGAATAGCAAACTGTAAGTTTTCTAGATTTAGGCCTTCAGAATTTGAGTTAGGCCGGTTTGTGGGAAAATGCTTTCTAAAAGGGGGTTTGTAAGGGCCTTTGCTTGAAGAAGATTCTTCAACCGATCTTCTCAAATCTATAACCTGATTAGACAACTTCTGAATGACCTTCTGTAATCTTTCTAGATCCGAACCATCTGATTGAGTTTTGTTTTGGGGAGGTCTAGGAAGAATTTCGATTTTCTTCTTGGAGGATGAAGTAGTCTCTGCCTCGTTACAGATATTGTCTTTTAGGCTAAGAATATCTTTCTCAATTTGACTCGCCTCTTCGAAGGATTCTAACAATGTGGCTTTCTTGGACCTTTTTACCCAAATGGCTATGTTTTGGTGTAAGGCTTTCATGTAGTATGCGACGATAAGATTTTCGGTAGGCATTGAGTCCGTGGGGATTTGATTCTATAATGTTAGGAACCTTTGATTAAAGTTTTTTATCTTTTCTTTGGGGTTCATCTTTAAACTAGAGAGTTCCATGACTAGGACTTCAGGAGATTTGTCGTCTCCAAATTTCTCAAGGAAATAGGACTCGAATCTATCCCATGACACGATGGTCTGGGGTTGTTGAGCAAAGTACCAAGTAGAGGCATTGCCTTCAAAAGTGTAGGGAAAAAGTCTACATACTACGTCTTCGCGTTCAATACTACGGAGCCTAATGGCTAGCATGAATTTTTTGATATGATCCTCAACAATCTGCTTGGAATCTAGGTCAAATTTAGGGAGCCATTTCTCTAGATGTTTATGCAAAGGATGTTGGGGCCCAAGTATGGCCACTGCATCTTGATCGAGCCAAGGTTTGGCGGGATTGTTCGGATTAGCCATATGTGTGGGTGGTGTCAAAGGCTAAGATGAAGAATTGCCTTCGTGTGATGATTCTTCTCGAAGAAGAAGGAGATGAAGGGGGTGGTGATGGTGGAATACCATATTCTCCTGCTGCAGGAGTGAGGATGTGTTCTGGATCCATAAGGTTTAGGGTAAGATCAGTACTTTCAAGTTTCTCCCTGATATCAAAGAAGTCTAATGGTTGGTTCAAAGGCCGACCTGGTTGTCTGATACATGCCAAGGCACTATGCATCCTTATGAGGGATTGACGAACAATTTCTTGTACGCCGACCCCTAGGGGGTTTGGAGTTATTGGTTTAATGGTGATTCGTGGATTGTCGTTTGATGTGGTTGTTGTTCGAGGGACAATGTTGTCGTCAAAAAGACTTCTTGTTACTATAGGTGAGCGGGTAGGTGGGGGAGGAGTCTTGCAACCTCCACGTGACATTAATAGTATTCAGGCCCTCCTTCTAGTGTCATTTGTTGACGGGAGAA